>JAPYXV010002962.1:0-12682 GCA_028533065.1 Trachops cirrhosus
GACAAAACTAGGTGGGTTGGAAATGGGAGGGAGGAGGGGAGAAATGGGTGGGTGGGCTGGAATGGGAATAAGGGATAGAAACTGTAATGAATAAACTAAAATAAAAAAGTTAAAAGAAAAGAACTAATACAGCCCTGACTGGTGTGGCTTGGTTGGTTGGTTGGTTGTCATTCCACACAGCAAAAGGTTGCTGGTTTGATTCCCAGTCAGGGCACATGCCTGGGTTGTAGATTCGGTCCTCAGTTGGGGCAGGTATGTGAGGTAACTGTCAATGTTTCTCTCCCCCTATTTCTCCCTCCATTCCCCTCTCTAAAAATAAATGAAATGTAAAAAGAAAAAAAAAGGACTAAAACATTATAGCTACTTCTTTGTGCCCCTTCTCAATCTCATGTCCTTTCCATCTCAGAGATAATTGTTCTTCAGAAGTTGTTATGTATTTTTCCTGTTTTTAAGTGCACTCAAATGCAGATGGCTATAAATTGTAATATATTATTTTGTATATCTTTTACCATGAACATAAATGGTATATTATACTTACTCTTCTGTAACTTGTTTTGTTCAATATTGTTTTTGAAATTTATTCATATTGACATTATGTGGATAAAGTTAGTTATACTTTTGCTGTGAATTATTCCCTCATATAATTATGCCACTTTATTTTTCCAGGTTTATTGGCATATAGCTGACATATAACATTGTATAAGTCTAAGGTGTATATTGCAATGGTTTAATATACATACCTGTTGTGAAATGGTTACCACAATAAGGTTAGTTAACATAGTCATCAAGGGTTTTTTTGTGATGTAAACATTTAAGATCTATTCTCTTAGCAACTTTCAAGTATATAATACAGTATTATTAACTATAGTCACCTGCTGTACATTGGATCCCCAGAACGTGTCTTATTTAGCTAACTGTATTATTTAAATAAATGTTATGTAATTTATTGTTATGATTGGCTATTAATTAGCTATTTATAATAATAGCTATTGTTTAATAATGGTTTATTATGTGCCACATGCTATCCTAATTTGTCTCTTTTAATTGTCACCTCAAAAAGATGTTTGTACTATTTGACCATTATCTCTCTATTTCCCCGGGCACTGGCAGCCACCATTGTACTCTTTGTTTCTGTGAATTAGGCTTTTTTGATTTCACATGTAAGTGAGAACATAGTTGTCTTCTCTGACTTCTTTCACTTAGCATAATGTCCTCAAAGTCCATTCATGCTGTTGCAAATGATAGGGTTTCCTTCATTTTCATGCTTGAATAATATTTCATTATATGTATATACACATATACACATTTACATATGCCACATTTTTCTTATTTTGTCCTCTGTTGATGAACACTCTTGATGGACACTTAGGTTGATTTTATGTCTTGACAATTGGGAATAATGCTGCAATGAATATGGGATACAGATATTTATTTATGATAGTGAGTTCATTTCTCTCAGATAAATATTTGGAAGTGGGATTGCTGGATCATATGGTAGTCATATTTTTAATTTTTTAAAGAATCTCCAGCCCTGACTGGTGTGGCAGTGGATTGAGCACAGGCCTACGAAGCAATGGGTTGCCGGTTCGATTCCCAGTCAGGGCATATGCCTTTGTTGCAGGCCAGATCCCCAGTAGGGGGGCACACAAGAGGCAACCACACATTGATATTTCTCTCCCTCTCTTTCTCCCTCCCTTCTCTCTCTTAAATTAAATAAATAAAATCTTTAGAAAAAGATAAAAGAAGAACCTCCATACTATTTTCCATAGTGGCTCTACTGATTTGCATTGTTACCAAACAGTGCATAAGGGCACCCTTTTCTCTACATCCTTGCCAACACTTGTTATCGTTTGTCTTTTGGATTAATAGCAATTTTAACAGACCTAAGGTGTTATCTCTTTGTTTTGATATGCATTTCCTGTATGGTTAATGATGTTGAGCACCTTTTCATGTACCTGTGGCCTTTTGTATATCTTCTTTGGAAAAGTGTCTATTCAGGTCCTCTGTTCATTTTTTATTTAGATTATTTGGGCTTTTTTTTTGCTATTGAGTTTCTTATATATTTTGGATATTAACTCATTATCAGATACTTGGTTTGCAAATATTTTCTCCCATTTTGTAGGTTACATTCTTATTTTGTTGCTAGTTTCCTTTGCCATGCAGAAATGTTTTTGTTTGATATAGTTCCACTTATTTATTTTTTACTTTATTGCTTTTGCTTTTGGAGTGATATTCTAAAGTTGTTGCCTAGACCAATGTCTTGCAAGCAATGTATGCTTTTATAAAGCTTTTATGAATACTGTGCTTCAGAATTCTCCAGTTTTTTGTTTGTTTGCTCTATTTCTCCAAAATTTTGGAGAAGATTCTTTTTCAGGTGGGTTTGCCTTTCAGGCTGTCTCTTCATTTGAATGCTAATTTTTCTTTGTTTTTCTCACTAGTTCTCTCTAGTGTTTTCCTCTCTTCTCTTTCTTCTTTCCCCTGTGTATAACCCTGTTCTCCACCTCACTGCTCTCTTGGTTCCTCTGTGCCCCCTTACACATAGCCATGCTTTCTATTTGGGTCTCTCTACCCTTTACACCCACTCTTTCTTGAACATGCCTTTCTCACACACACATCCTGTCTTCTCTTGGGTCCTTCTCAGCTCCTCTAAGATTCTCCCCCTTTTTTTCCATTTTATATGTGTATTTCCACCAGAAATTTATGAAGATTCCTGTTTCTCCATATTTTTACTAATACTTATTATTTTCTGTTTTATAAAAAAATATTAGAGCTTCAGCAAAATGTGATAGGTAGGGAGTACAGTGGATGCAGGAGGGCTGGTTGGGTACCTATCAGCAGTGGCTGAAGCACCAAAGGGATGTTTGAACAATGGGTTGGATCCTCCTGAGAAGTGTGGGGTCTAAACCCTAAGCTGAGATTCCCCAGCGTAGAACACCAGAGCTCGAAAAGTAATATTACACTGCCCAAAGTGGCAGGGTTGCTCTCTGCCAGAGACAGGTGGCTGGGGATGCAAAGAGCCATATAAAGGGTCTGCAATAAATTTTCATTTGCAGCCACTTACCCTGGGCTCTGGCAAAGGAAGGGGCAGAATGGACTTGAGATGCTTGAGGAGAGACTGGGGACAGAGGCTTTCCAGAGAGAACTGAGAGAGTGCCTGCCAGGATCCCAGTACTGAGTTATCCTCCATACTGCAGCAGCCATCTTGCTCAAGCAGACCACTCCCCTGCGAGTGGCGAGTGGCGGCAGCTTGAAGGGAAACAATAGCCCTGACCCCAGGAGGGTTTCTGTCAGGGTTATTCTGTGGTGCTTAAGCCTGACTGCTGAGTGCAGAGTGACTAGATTAACAACTGAGGGAGTCAGCCAGAGACATTAGACCACTGGTAGTCATGAACAGGCTGCCTAAGGTCAGATGGGGTCAGCATCTGACATCAGCAGAGGCAGATCCAGAAAGAAAAAACAGTGGTAAACACTAGGTGCTACTGAGATAAAATCCACTGTGGTCTTCTCCATGATTTGCAATATTTTCTTTCCTGCAAATCTTTTTAACATTCATTTCTTGTCCTTCAGGTATGTGAATATTAAGACACTAGATTTTATACTATAGTGTCTTTTAATTCACATATTTTGCCCCTCCCTTCTCTTACCCCATTTTACATTCATCTTTCCTCTTATTATTTTCCTTTTAAATTTTGTTTTCTTTTTCGCTACAAGGTGTTTCCGTTCAACATGCTTACTATTTCTCCCCCATCCAGCTTCTGAAAACCTATTTTCCTGTCAATAGTCATCTCACATTCATTTTTCTGCTCTTAAAATACACACATTCTCTCTCCATGGTTAGTAATCTTTGCTCGTTGATTGTGCGTAGGGTAGTTGTTTCATTTTTTCGATTTTATCTCTAGATCTTTACTAATTTTGTATTTCAAATCTCAGATTTTACTGTTCCCCTCTCCTACTGTTTTTTATCTTAAATTTTAATCTTACCCGATCTTAACCTTTTTTTATCTTTTTTCTTTTTCACCCTGCCCTGTTTTCTTTTTTTTTTTCTTTTCCTTTTTATCTCAGCTTTTAATTTTTCCCTGACTTAGCCTGGTTTTCATTCCTCCTTCAATCATCTCTAAATCACTTGCTTTCCTCTAGACATCTCTTAAGCCTTTCTTTCTTTTTTTCCCTCTTATTTCCATCCCACCTACATTACTTTTAGCTCACTTGTTGTTGATACTGCTCTGGTGGATGTTTCCAATTTGATACCTATTTTTTTAATTATTTATTTACTTTTTTTCCTTTTTCTTTCTTTCTCTCACTTTATTTTATTTGATTTTAATTTCTGTTTAAACCTAATACTATACACTTCCCTTCTCTTACCTCATTCTGACTTCTTCATTCCCTTTTCTATTTATGATGTAAATTTTATTTTCTCTCTTTGCATTGTTCCAGTTCCCTCCTCTGATTAGTGGCCCTCACTATATGCTCTGAAAAACACTTTTCTTTCAATTATTCATCTCATATTTGCTCTCCATTCTTACAATATTCTTAATCTCTTGACACCCTTATGAATGCTGGTTCATTTGCTGTTGGTAGTTGGATTGTGGGTGGGAGTTATTTTTGTGGGTGTGGGATTGTTTCCTGGGCTTTGTGGTTCTGTTCCAGCAGCACCTGCACAACAGCATACAAGATGTGGCAGTTGGAGTGACCCACACTCAACAAGCTGGAAGAAAGGACCCACCAAACAATGATGCTACCACGGTGAAATCTGGAGAGCCAACATAAAAGGCATAAAGGACACCCCAAGAGCACCAAGTTCAGGAGATCAAAGAGACTGCACCATGGAATCACACAGGTCTCCTACTATAGAAGATAACACCACAAAGAGAGTCAAAGTAGATCAATTTAAGAAGCAGAAGCAAGCAATAAGAATCTCTCAAAAAATGGGAAGACAAAGAAACAGCACCCCATCTAAAGGAAAGGAGGAATCCCCAGAAAGAGTGCTAAATGAAATAGAGGCAAGTAAACTATCAGATACTGAGTTCAAAACAACGGTTAAAAGGAAGCTCAATGAACTGAGTGAGAATTATGAAAAACTACAAGGAAGCTACAGGGAACTAACTGTGAACTACATCAGCATGAAAAAGGAAATAGAAACTATCACTGAATCAGGAGGTAATGAAGAATACAGTTTCTGATTTGAAGAACACAGCAGAAGGAATCAAGAGCAGGATAGGCCCTGGCTGGTGTGGCTCAGTGGATTGAACCCCCACCTGAGAATCAAAAGGTTGCTAGTTCAATTCCCAGTCAATGCACATGCCTGGGTTGCAGGCCAGGTCTCCAGTAGGGGGTTTGAGAGAGGCACACACGTTAATGTCTCTCCCTCTTTTTCTCCCTCCCTTTACCTCTGTCTAAAAATAAATAAATAAAATATTTAAAAACTGAGACACTAAAGGAAACTTCATAATACTCAAGGGAAGAATCCACCAAGAAGACATTAACATTGTGAACATATATACAGCCAACATAAGAGCAAACAAAAACATCAGGAAAATGTTGGAGGACTTCAGGAAAAATACAGACAGCAACACACTTATAGAGGGGATTTTGGCCCCCCACTCTGAACAATAGATAGATCTTCCAAACAAAATATCAAGAAAGATATTGTGGCACTCAACGATGCACTAGATCAAATGGATATAATAGATGTATACAGAACCATTCATCCCAAAGAATCAAATACATAATCTTTTCAAATACATATGGTACATTTTCAAAGATAGACTACATGATAGGACACAAAACAAGCCTCAAAAAATTCAAAAAAATTGAAATCATAAAGATCATTTTCTTAGATGACTATGGCCTGAAATTAGAAACCAACCTGAAGGAAAAATCTCAAAAACATTTAAATTCATAGATACTGAATAGCATCATATTAAACAATGAATAGGGCCCTGGCTGGTGTGGCTCAGTAGATTGAGAGCCAGCCTGTGAACCAAAGGGTCGCTGGTTCGATTCGCAGTCAGGGCACATTCCTGGTTTGTGGGACAGGGCTCCAGTAGGGCGTGCACAGGAGGCAACCACACATTGATGTTTCTCTCCCTCTCTTTCTCCTTTCCTCTCCCTGCTCTCTAAAAATAAATAAATAAAACTTAATAACAATAAAATAAATAAAGTAGTTCCTTTGAAGGTTATACACTGATACAAATTATGCTATCAATGCTCAATTTCTGAGGTTCTGAATAATGATTATTCTGTAGTTTAGTTGTAATATTGATGTGGCTGTATGTGAAGGTGAGCTCTGTTTACTTTGGCCACCATCTTAGCTTTCTTCTATGTAGTAATTTTTTATTATAATTTGAAATCCATTTTATATTCACTCTCTGGGCCAGCTAAGAGAATGCTCCATAAATATCTCTGATGTATTGATCTTCTAGTGACAGCAAGGAGAACCTAGGCTTTATATTTTGAAAAGCTTTTATACAGCACTTTACATTAAATTAGAGAAAGTAATATATGTGGAGGACCATTTGTAAACTTACTGTAATATATTTAGTTACTTAATTGAACTGCAAGAATTTTGGAGGTGAGTAAATTGAGATTCCAATGCATTTAAAGTGACTAACACAGTCTGATCACCAAAAGAAAAATGAATGGCAACATTAATGGCAATGGCACTCATTAAATTGTTTTTTTTTATGTCCAATAGTTTATCTAATTCAGCAAGCCCAATTTAGGTTGGACTGCTAGGCAGGGAACACCTATCTTCCCATTTCCAAGGGCCTTTTCAGTGAGCTCCAATAATTTCTTTTGAGTGTAGTGGATTTTCTGCAGAAGCCTTTTACCATCCATTATTTCTTTCTTTGAACATGTGTGCTTGCATTAAGATATCCAATATAAAACCATAAGATGAGACCAACATAAAAAGCTGTAGCTTTGTTAACTTTATGCTGTACAGTTAGGCAGTATGGATAAGGAGAGATCACTCTGAAGATAGACTAGACATTGGCTGGAGGAATTCAACAATAACAAAGACAGATATTCCTACTCTTAGCCAGATGTAGGGAGTACATATTTGTTTTCCATTTTTACTGAAGCAGTGCTATGTATGCACTGGGAAGTTAAAGTGTGCTAAGGTCCTGTTTGTTAAAAAGGATAGAGAATACTGGTTAATTTCAGGTTTTATTAGAAAAACATGGATTTGTCTGTATATTAAAAGAAAGAATTCAAGAGAAACTCATAAATATTAATATAATTAGAATATATAGCTTTAAAGCATAGGAAAACTAAAGGTAATAAATTCCATCAATCCAAATATTTAGAAAAAGATAAAAGATATATAAAACATGGCAAGTTAAAAAAATAAAATGGTAGAAGTAAGTCCTATTGTATCAGTAGTCACTATAAATGTGAATAAATTAATCTCATTAAGAGAGTCTTAGGTGGGATTTAAAATTTTTCATCTTTGCTGTTTACTAAAACCATACATAAAATGACACAGAAAGGTTGAAAACAAGGGAATGGAAAATAATACACAAGACAGATACCACCCAAAAGAAAATGTTGAAGCAGCATTAACATCAGACAAAATGTATATAATTCAGGGCAATTTAGTAATAAACAGACATTTCACACTGTTGAAAGGAAGGAAATCTACCAAGAGATTATCAACCATGATTTTATGCCCCTAACAACATAATGTTGAAGTATTGTGTTGCGTTAAACAATCTAAAAAGTCCGTTTAGTTTTTTTCCATAAAATAAGAGTTTACTTTTTTAAAAATTGTTGTTCAAGTACGGTTGTCTCCATTTTCACCACACCACACCCCTGCTCCACCCATCCCCACCTCCCACCCTCAAACCCACCCATTTTGGCTTTGTCCATATGTCCTTCATATATGTTCCTTGATGTTCCCCCCACTGTCCCCTATTATCCTTCTTCCCCCTCCTCATTTGTTACTGTCAGATTGTTTCTTTATTTCAATGTGTCTGGTTGTATTTTGCTTGCTTGTTTGTTTTGTTGATTAGGTTCCACTTATAGGTGAGATCATATGGTATTTCTGTTTAACTACCTGGCTTGTTTCACTTAGAATAATGCTTTCCAATTAAAAGACACTTTTCATTTTCACCAATAATCTTATTGATTTGGATATTTTGAGTATGTTGTCTATATCGCACTATTGGCTTCTAGTGGTAGAAGTCAGGGGTGCTGCTAAATATCTTCTAATGCATAATACAGCCCCACAGCAAAGAATTATTTGGCCAAAATACCAATAGTACTGAGAAACTATGCAAACCATTTTTTAAATGCTTGATCAGTCACAACACCTTCTACATACACTGCAAAATCTTGCATTTCAGTCGTGTTTTTTATCTTTCTTGAAATAACAAAGCAAAATACACTGAAAATGTTGTGTATCTCCCATCTTCAGTATTAAAATGGCTGCACAAAAAATTCACCAATTTTAATTAAAAAAAACACATGCTGATGTGACAGCTGTCACAATACAATCTAACAAAATTGTTTCCAATGAAGTTAATCACAGCTAAGCACTAGTAGAGCTATCACACCAAAAAAACCCTAAATGAACTTTTTGGCCAAT
Source organism: Trachops cirrhosus (assembly GCA_028533065.1). Lineage (NCBI taxonomy): Eukaryota > Metazoa > Chordata > Mammalia > Chiroptera > Phyllostomidae > Trachops > Trachops cirrhosus. The sequence goes on from JAPYXV010002962.1 coordinate 8,588, forward strand.
CCAGTATATAAAACAAAAAGCAATGGGATTATAATGAGAAATTATAATCCCTGGTAATAATGGAAGACCTTTTTTAAACACCTTTGTCAGAGATGATCGTAACTATAAGTGGAATCTAATCAACAAAACAAGCAAGCAAAATATAACTAGAGACATTGAAATAAAAACAAACTGACAGTAACCAGAGGGGAGGGGTTACTGTCTAAGGGGCTAAGGCAGTAAAAAAGGGAAAGGGTCATAAAGGAACATGTATAAAGGACACATGGACAAAGCCAAAGGTGGGTAGGATCAAGAGTGGGAGGTGAGGATTAGTGATGTGGAGGGGATTGGTGGGGTGGAAGTGGAGACAATTGTACTTAAACAATAATAAAAGAGAAAGAAAGAAAGAAATGGTTAAGCAAAATAGGTTGTTTAAAAGTATATGGATATGAACAATTTAGATGTAAATGAGATATAAGGGAGAAAACCTTTAGTTTCAAATTCTTAGTGACAAGAATGCAGTTTTAGTCCAAAAGTGATTTTCTCAAGTTTCTAAGGTAGAAAAAAAATAAAAGTTCATGCATATTTAACAGGGAGTTTCTTCGGTTGCTTCCAAAAGAATAGAAGTTCCACAAATACAAGGGCACAGAAAGAAAATTCCACCTTTTGATGGCTACCAGAAGACTTTTCTTTGGCCTGCAATATGACTTTGATGACAATATCTAAATCTGAAACTGTCAGTTTCTCTTACAGTACCAATCCATGGTTTGACAACAATGAGTTTTTATGCTGATATTTAAAATGTTATGTAAATATATATCATAAATTTATAATGTATAACTATATGTTACATAAGATATGTACTAATATACTATTATTGTAACAATTTATAATAACATAATCTCATGAGAGTGGTACCATTGGGAAGATAAGACTCAATACACCAAGTACTCTTATCTGCCTAGAATGTCTCTCATTCTATGCCTTCCAGGACTGAGTTATCATACTTCAAATAACCAGTTGGAGCTTACATGTTTGAAGTTTTAGGTGTATATATGACTTAACAACATGTCATAACTAACACATTCAGATGGATATCGTTCTACCCTTGGGAAGGTGTTCACTTATATCCATGACACTAACTTTACTAAAGATAACATATTTCAATTTTAAGCATTACAGTTTTTCATATTTTAACATCTCTGAAACTGAAATGAGTCTTAACAGTTGATAGGGTTTTACAATCCCTTTTGACCAGGTGACAGTTAGGACATGCTAGTTGTTCCTGCATCTATAATCAAAACTTGCACAATTAGTGGCTTGGGTGAAAATCCCTGAGACAAGAGGGGATCACCTTTAACTCTTAGAAACGAGTGATTGTGAGGAGAGAATGGGATTTATGAATCACATTTAATTATCGATTCTGCTGAAATGGGAGACAAAGGAGTCTAGTCTACACATTTGTATAACTGGCTTGAAAGATAGTAAAAATGGCTTTTAGTTCTCTTGTGACTGAAGAAACACTGAAACAACAATGCTCTTGGAGAAGAAAGATGTCAAGGAATTTGACTTGAAAATTGGATTTGAAATATTTTTTAGTGTATGCATATTTGATTAAATATACATTGAAAAGAACTCTTTCAAAAAGTATTAAAAATTTAAGTAATAGGAATTGTGAGAGGTTGGTTTTTCTTTTCTTGTGCAAACTATTGGGGCTCTTAAATTGAAGAAATATTTTTTGAAACTTATTTCTCAGAAGTGACTTTCAGAGCTATTGTGAAAAAACTGATTTTTAGTCACATCCCATTGTATAAATATTGATAGAGATGGAATTATAAATACACGATGATTTTTCCATTGACATATAAAAGGTACTATTCCATCATCTTTTAACATTTATTGTTGCTAATGAAGAGCCTTATGTCATTCTTGTTGTTACTCCTTATTAGGTAAACCTGTTTTTTCCTCACTGGTAATATTCAGATTTTTTCCCTATACTTAATATTCTAGGGTTTCAACATGTTGTATACTAAGGTCTTCCCAGAAAAAGTCCAACTATTGTTAACATATTGAAAATAGTTAGCCAGGCATCAATGTAACCTGGCAGCCAAGGAGAGTGGACTCGAATGCACATGTGTGAAGACTGATGAATTCACTGTACTAGTCATTGGGGGTGGTAGATGCCATTGAGTGAGCATGTGTACTCTGTGGCCATTGTATTAAAAAATTACTGAGTGGGTAGAGCAACAAATCCACATCAAATTTTGCATTAAACTTGAACATTCCTCTGCAGAAACTATTGGGAAGATTCAGAGGGCCGTAGATATGGGCAACTGGTGATTGGCAGCTTCACCAGGACAATGCACCTGCTCATGTATCACATCTCTTGCAGAGTTTTTTGGTGAAACATCAAATCACCCAGGTGACTCAAGCCCCCTACAGCACAGATTTGGTGCCCTGCAACTTCTGGCTTTTCCCCAAATGAAAATCACCTTTGATTATAGTGGCCTTGTAATATAGTTTGATATCAGTATTGTGATCCCTCCTACTTTGTTCTTCTTTCTCAAAATTGCTGTGGCTATTCTGGGTCACTTATGATGTCTTTCTCTAGAGATATCTTTAACTATGATCATTATAGTGACCTTGAATATACATTCATCCCTCCTGCATCTCAGAATTTTTAAGAGAGCCCTCCTTTAATACCTTTCTATGCAAATCTAGTTGGACCTCCTCCATGTCTTTCAGTAGTACTTGATAGTCCAATGAAAGCTAGAGTATTCCTTCTGGAATTCTCCCCTATTCTTTTAGCTATCTAATAATTTGTAACTCTAATATCTGGCTATCTTTTGTTCTGTATTGAAATGAAATAATGTGGGACTTTGTCCAAGATAGAGGCATAGGTACCTACACTATGCCCAAAAAAGAACAACATGTTTAAAAGCAAAAAATAACAAGAACTGCCTGAAAATCAAACTATATGGAAGTCCAACAACCAAGGAGTTAAAGAAGAAACATTCATTGACACTGGTAGGAGGGGCAGAGATAGGCAGCCAGGGCAGAGAGGACTCGCAGCTGGGTAGTGGCTGGAGGACTGGGGTGGGCGAGGCAGCAGCTGATGGAGCGGGGTTCCCACATTTGCATGTGGATAAACCAGGAGGAACAACAGGGGAGCAAGACAGACCAAGCAACCCAGGGTTCTAGTGCAGGGAAATAAAGCCTCAAACCTCTGACTCAAAAAGACCTGTGGGGTTGAGGTGGTAACAGAAACTCCCAGCCTCACAGGAGAGTTCATTGTAAAGACCCACAAGGGCCTAGAGCATACACAAAACCACCCACCCAGGAATCAGCACCACAAGGGCCCAATTTGCTTTTGGGTAGTGGAGGAAGTGACTGAAAGCTGACTGGGAGCCCAGCAAGCAGCATTGTTTCTTCTCGGGCCCCTCCCCCACATACAGCATCACAATGCAGCAAAGTATGTTGCCCTGCCCTAGTGAATACCTAAGACTCTGGCCTTGACTACATAACAGGTGTGCCAAGACCAAAAAAAAAAAAAAAAAAAAAAAGGCCCAAATGAAAGAATAGATCAAAGCTCCAGAAAACATACAACTTAGCAATAAAGAGATAGCCAAGCTATCAGATGCAGAGTTCAAACCACTGGTAATCAGGATGCTTACAGAAATGGTTCAGTATGGTCACAAAATAGAGGAAAAAGTGAAGACTATGAAAAGTGAAGTAAAGGAAAATACAGGGAACCAACAGTGAAGGGAAGGAAACTGGGACTCTAGTCAATGTTTTGGAGAAGGAAGAAATAAACATTCAACCAGAACAGAATAAAGAAACAAGACTTCAAAAAATTAGTAGAAGCTTAGGAACCTCTGGGAAAACTTTAAAGGTTTTGACATCTGAACCATAGGTGTGCCAGAAGGAGAAGAGGAATAGCAAGGTACTGAAAACTTATCTGAAAATATAATGGAGAACTTCCCAAATCTGGCAAAGGAAATGGACTTCTAGGAAGTCCAGCTCAGAGAGTCCCCATAAAGTTGGACCCAAGCAAGCACACACAAAGGCACATCATAATTACATTACCCAAGTTTAAAGATAAGGAGAGAATCTTAA
>JAPYXV010002963.1:0-12682 GCA_028533065.1 Trachops cirrhosus
ACTACCATGAGGGCATGTTTGGAGTCTGTATAGATGACAACCTTCTTTCCCTGGGACAGCACTAATGCTCTCCTGAGGGCATCCATTCAGCCTTCTGTGCTGAGGTTCACAGCACAAGGGCTTGGGCTTCCATTACCTGGTCTGTGATGCCTACTGCATACCTGACTCGTCATTTGCTGTTGTCCATGAAGCAGCTCCTCTCTGTGTGCAGCTCCCAGTCAGGTGCCACCACGGTTGGTCCAGTAGATCCAGCCTGCTAGAATTAACTTGCTCAATAACTTCCAAGCAGTCATGGTGGAGGGCTGAGTTTTCCTCGTGTCTGGGAACAGAGTGGCCGGATTCAAAGTTCTAGTAGCCTGCAAGGTACCATCTCGGTAGTCCAACAGAATGGCCTGGTATGTCCCCATGTGTCAGCCAGTGCCCTCCTTTCTATTCCAGTAGAGTTCACTCCTGGTATGTTACCAATACCAGAGTAGGTTGTCTCAAAGTGAACTTCTCAGCTCCCTGTAAGATATCACAAGTAGCTGCCACTGCTCGAAGACATAGTGGCCATCCCTTTCTCACATGATCCAACTTCTTTGAGAGATAGGCAATGGGTTTGGGGATGTTTTCCAGAGTCCGGGTTAGTAAACTGAGTCCAATCCCCTGCCTTTAATGAACGTACAATTTGAAAGGCTTTTGTGAACTGGGCAGTCCTAGCATGGGAGCCAAAACCAGCTTTTCCTTCAAGGTATCAAATGCTACCTGTCAATCCCTTGTTCCTCTAAAGGTCCACAGTCCAGTCCTTTCAAGGAATTGTACAGTGGTTTTGCTATGAGTCCAAAGTTTGGAATTCAAATTTGGCAGAACCCTGTAATCCCTAAGAACCCATGGAGATGCCTTTGGTTTTCTGGGATTTTTGTGTCACAATGGCTTGTTTTCTATCTGCCATCAAGTTCCTAGTGCCATTTCAGTTGAAATCCTAGGTATACCACCTCCTGTTTGCAAATCTGGGCCTTATGAGGAGACACCCCTTTTTTCCAAATGATTTAGGACTGTGACTGTGTTCAGCAAACAGTCCTTATAGGTGCTGCAAGTTATCAATATGTCATCAATATTGCAGAACTCCTGATCTCAATTGAATATCCCATAAGTCCTTGGCTAATACTTTCCTGAGTATAGTCGGGGAGTTCTTCAATCCTTGTGGCTGCACAGTCCAGCAGTGTTGGAGCATGGCTTTCGTTTATGGGTCCTGCCGTTCAAAGGCAGACAGTAGCTGAGCCTGTTCATCTATTGGGATGCAGAAAAAAGCATCCTTCAAGTCTAGGACTGAAAACCACTTGCTATCTCCAGGTGCCATGGTCCACAGAGTACAGGAGTTGAGCGCCATAGGATGAGTGTCCTATGAAATGTCATTTATGGCTCAAAGATCCTGTACCAATTGAGATTCACCAGAGTGAGGTGTTTTGCTGTCAAAATGGGAGTGTTATAGGAAGACTGGCATAGCTGGATTAGTCCTGATTTTAAGAATTTCTGCAATACTGGCCGAATCTCCTCTAAAGCCTCCTTTTTGAGGAGATACTGTATCATCTATGGAATTTGCACCCCCTCTTTTAAGCTGACTTTTATTTGTTGGATGTTAACTGCTGTACCAGGGGTTCCATCAGCCCAAATGGTATGACTGACCTGTTCATAAGAGGGAAGAGTTCCGGGACCTTCTGGGCAAGTCAGGAGTACCTGGAGCAGGAGAGCATTTTCCAGTGGACCTCTACACATAATTGCTGCATTTCAGGAAAAAAAGTTATTTGTGCATTTAATTGGCAAAGTAAGCCTCGGTCCAGAAACGGATTGGGACCATCTGGCATGTAGAGAAAACTGGGTGCAACCCTCTGGTCTGCAGGCTGGCATTCCAGGGCTTGAAGGGATGCTGTTTCTGTGGTTGTCCAGTCACCCAGTAACCCTTACTGCAGCCCAACTTTTCTCAGTTAATTTCGTATTCCACACCAAATATGTAGCTCCTGTATCTAAAAGGCAACCAGCTGGCTTGCTCCCCACCAGTAACTGAACCTGGGGCTCCTACAGACATGGTAATAGGTCGGGAGATGTCCAAGGGAGCCCCCTGGGCCACCTCATTTGTCATCACTCCCCTCGCCTTTTCAGCATTTGTCGGTGAGGTTTTTCTCCTGTACTTTCCCTGTGGAGTTTCAGGCACTCCCTTCTGCAGTGGCCCTCCTCCTTGAAATAGGCACACTGATGAGGGCCTGGTGGGCCTCCCTTTTTCCCTCTAGAATCTCTCTTCTTCTCCCAGTCTCACCACCCTCTTTATATGAACATTGCGGCCTGCTTTATCTTCCTTGATCCCTGGGTGTTGTAGACTTCTAAGGCTATGTCTACCAGCCGAGAGGGATTCATTCCCAGCACCCCATCAAACTTCTAGAGTCTCCTTTTAAGGCACTTTGTCCAATAAAGGTCAAGGTCACCATCCGCATGTTTTCTGGTACCTGCAGGTCAGCACCACTGTGCTTTCTATAGGCCTGGTAGGTCGTTTCTAAAAACTCAGACGGGTCTTTGTTTGGTTTTTGCTGAAGGGCTCGTATCATGCTCAGGCTCTTTTGCTGGGGCACCCCTTTCTTAAGCCCTTTCCAGTATGTGCTTTCTGTAATGTTCCAGGAAGGCTAGGCTCCCACTGTTTGGGTTCCAGTCAGGCTCTGTCAAGGGAATTGCCCTAGCTGGTTTGGGGGATCCTACGTGGATTCTCTTCGTAGAAACACTGGGACTCTTTGTTTGCTTTATTTATAAACAGCCATCTCTCATCTGCAGATGTTAAGGAGAGGTTTAGGAGAGCCTCTACATCTGCCCAGTTTGGATGATGAGTGGCAAAAATGGAGGCGATATGATCTGTCATTCCCTGAGGATCCTCCCTTTATGAGGGGATGAAATTCTTTCAATTCAGTAAGTCTGAAGTGGAGAACAGTATGGGCCCAAACATACTGGGGGCCTGCCCAAGCAGCCAGGGGGCTGCTGTTATTCCTCTCTATAGGGTACTACCACCAAGAAAACTGCCTTGATCTGAATACAGAGTATCCATGGCCAAATTGGGTGCCCTGTCAGATCTTCAAGGAGACCCATCCTCATCATACAGGGGTGGAGCCATTGGCTCCACTCAAGGAGTAGGCAGTGGAGGAGCTAGTGATGAGGGAGGTTCTGCTGCCACCAACCATGAGTCCCCTGGGTTCAGGGCCTTGATGAAGTTTATTTATTCATTCTCCTTTCCTTCCTGTGTCTTACTATCAGGAAGAGATTTCAAGGCCCCTTCCCTTCTCTGCACCATCAAGTGGAACTCTGTCTTTGCTGAAATCCTATTGCGCAGGGACATAAGTGCCTCAGCATTACAGGTTTGATCCCATTTGTGTAGCTGTTGGCGGATCTGTTCCACTGGCATAGTGGCTCAGGAATCCAGGGAACTGGCCACGGGCCACCTTTCCCACAATCCAAAATGTACACAGGGCACAGTATTACAAATACAAGTCAATACCTCCTTGGCCACTGGATAGTGGCACCACATGCTCCAGTCTGCTCACATCCAACCCAGTAGACTCCCTTCTGGAGACAGCACAGAACTGCCCTTATTGGCCCAAACATACAGGCTGAAAACTACGAATGAAAGAGTGCAGGCAACCTGTGAACATATTAACAGAATCTGAACCCACAACTCCTACAAGCCGGTTTTGGGGTCCTGTCTTCTGCAAACCATTGCTGCAAACCATGGCCTCCAGACCACGGGTGCTCCTTCACCAAACCTAGCCGTTGGCCTTCCCTGGCCATTCCTCACCTGAACCACATGCACATCCCCAGACTCGGGTGACCCTTGCTCATCCTTAGAGTCTATTCCTTCCCAGTCCCATTTCCTTTCCACCTGCCAGGACTGTTTAAGCAGCTGATGGCTCTAGTGGGTGTGCAGAGGAATTCCTAGCAACAGAGAAAACTTACAGTCCTTCTTCTCCAGGGGTCAAGCTCTCCACCTGGTTTCATGTATCAGTTTTTGGCAGGTGGTTATACCTGATGTGGAAATCTAAGGAATATCTGGTTTATCAAAAGGAGCTAATTAAAGAAAAACCTAATTAAGGGAAGCAGGTCAAACAAATATCTAATAGTATGGCTGTGATTCAATTCTTTATTGGAAACTTCTTCAAGACCCTGGAGCACCAAGCTGTGAGCTCCTCTGAGATCTCTGCCTCTGGTGCAGATGTTTTGGTACCCCAGGTTGTGAGCTATGCTAGATTCTGGTCTTTCAAGCAGGTGGTCTGGCTCATCAGCCAGTGAGCTCTTCCTGCACTCCTGTTCCTGCCTGTCCTCATACGAGCTCTTTGAAGACCACCACTTTTCCTGCTCCCACTGCTGCTTCGTAATTTTTAACCAGGGGTAGAGGCTCTTTTCTTCCCTTTGCTGCTGGGACTGCTGGAGGGACTCTCTGTGTGAGCACAGCTGAGCAGCATGCCTCTCTGCTGCCACCTCCAAGGCCTGGCCGTTCCTTTTCAGCTCCTTTTCCTCCCTCTCCCCCAGCATGCTCACAGCTGGCTCATTCACTTGCCTCTCCAGTAAGGCTGTTTCCTGGAGGTACCAGGCCCAGGCCTTTGTAGCTGTCTCAGCTCACACTTTCTTTAGCTCCTCCTGGATTGTCCACAGCTCCCTGTTCTCTTTCTCCTTTCCCAGTGAAATGTCCCTCACTGCCTCCCACTGCTGCTGGAAATCAGAGACCAGCTTTTCTTTTTCCAAGAGCTGTGATGTTTGAAGTTCTGAAGTTTGTTTTGCATATTTGGAGGCAGATTCTTGTCTCCTTGGAAACATCTCGCCACTTTCCTGTGGATATTTTTCCCACTGATTGTTGATTTCCCTTTGATACTTCTTCACTTCGTAGCTCAAGTTCACTATCATGACTCATGACTTAAGTGTTAACCTGGAACAGTAGCTTTTCATGGAGTAGCAGGCCAGCTTCCTCCCTTAACACTTTTTGTTGGATTTGAGTCTCTCTCATTTGGTGGTCCAGCTTCATCACTTCCATTGTCTTTTTTATGAGCCCCATCAGTGCCATTGTTGGCTTTTCTTTCTCTAACACACTATTTAGTAAATGAAAATATGATCTAGCAGAGCTACAATACTCCTCCCTTTCGGGAAATATTCCTGGTCCCTGGGCGCTGAGCCTAGCACCAGCATGCACAGTCCAGAATCCTCATGGGTCCTAGCTCCCCTGGATACTGGCTTGGTCAGTGTCAAGTGGCATGGGTGTCCCAAGAGTTGGTTTGGCCTAGAACAGCACGGAGGTTCTGGTTGCCATTCCAGACCTCTGGAACACTGTGGGTGCATCAATGGGAGCCACAGAAGGCAGTGGATCTGTGCTCCCAGTGGTAGGTACTCAGGACCTCTGCTGTACAGTGATTGAGGTGGTGGGAACTATAGAAGGCATTGCGGTTGTGGTCCCAGTTATGGGTGCCCTGGATCTCAGTAGCACTGTGGTCATAGTGGTGTGTGCTCTGGACCTCCACTCTACCGAGTTCTTGGTGATGGGAGCTACAGAAATCAGTGGCATTATTGTCATTGTGATGCCTGCTCCTGACCTCAACAGCACCTTGGTCCCGGTTGTGTGCACCAGATATCAACAGTAAGCTTGTCACATTGTGCCTACTTCAGACTTCAGAGGTACCATGGCTCAGGAGCTGGGTGCTCTGGATCTCAGTGACACTGTGGTTTCAGTGGTGGGTGCTCCAGACCTCAGTGGCCCATGGCTTCAGTGGTGGGAACTAAGGAAGATAGTGGAACCATGGACTCGGTGATGCACATTCCACACCCTAGCTGTAATGTAGTGGTAGTGGTAGGGGCTACAGAAGGCAGTGCAACCGTGGTCTCAATGTTGGGTGCTCAGGAACCCATGTGCACTGTTGTTTCGGTAATGGGAGATATGGAAGGCAGTGGAACCGTGGTCCCCATGGTAGACACTCCTGACCCCAGCTGCATTGTGATCCGGGTAGTGGGAGGTACACAAGGCAGTAAAAGAGTGGTCCCCAAGGAATGCAGTTTGGACCTCAGCTGCACCATGATCACAGCGGTGGGAGCTACAGAAGGTAGTGGAACTGTGGACTTGGTGGTGGGTCCAGCTGCACTGTTGTCACAGTGGTAGGGGCAATGGAAGGCAGTGGAACTGCAGTCTTGGTGTTGGGCGCTCAGGACCCTAGCTGCACCATCGTTGCAGTGGTAGTAGGTACTCCAGGTACTAGAACAGCAGTCCTCGTGGTGGGTGCTCCAGACCTCAGCTGCACCGTGCTCATGGTGGAGGGAGCTATCAAATGAAATAGAACTGTGGTCTTAGTGGTAGATGTCCCCAACCTCAGCTATACTGTGGGCTCATTGGTGGGAACTACTGAAGGCAGTGAAACTGTGGTCCCCATGGTGGCCCCTCTGACCTCAGCTGTACTTTGGTCCCTGTGCTGGGTGCTCCAGATCATAGCAGCACTGTGGTCATGGTGGTGGCAGCTATAGAAGGCCGTGGAACCATGGTCTTAGTAGTGGGCACTCAGGACCCCAGCTAAACTGTGGTCACATGGTTGTGGAACTGTAGTCCCCACAGTTCCAGACCTTAGCTGCACTATGGTCACAGTGGTGGGCGCTCTAGACCTCAGCTGCACCGTGTTCTCAGACATGGGAGCTATGGAAGGCAGTCGAACCCTGGTCTTGCAGGTTGCACCCAGTACCCCAGCTGCACCATGGTCCCAGTAGTGGAAGTACGCCAGGCACTGGAATAGCAATCCTCCTGGTGAGCGCTCCAGACCTCAGCTGTACCATGTTCCTCCCAGTGACAGACACCTTTGCCACACCTGCCCAGCCACACTGAGCCCACTCCTGCCTCCCACATGGTCACACAGTCCTGGCCCTCGCAGCACTGGCCAGAGGTGGGTTAAGGCCCAGTGCAGTCCCTCTTGGGACCCACATCTTGGTTCCCTTGCTCAGTTGTTGCATACACGCTGCTTGTCTGCTCTGCACCCCTTTTCCACAGGTTCCTAAACTCGGGGTCCATTCTGTCTTCATCCATCTAGTTTGGCCTGGCTGCTCATTGCACTTGTGAACCTGTGGGTCTGGCTTGGCAAAGTATTTGCATTTCTTATTTTCCACAATGCTGATTACCATATTTTTGGACTATAAGACACACTTTTTTACCATTTTTTTTGCTTCACGTTTTTTTTCCTGTTTTTCTCCTCTAAAATCTAGGTCCACCTTATGGTCTGAAAAATATACACACCTAGATTTTAGAGGAGGAAAATAGGAAAAAAAATTCTGAGGCAAAAAATGTGGTAAAAAGGTGCGTCTTATAGTCCAAAAATAAGGTATGTTTATTCGTGGCTTTTGTGAAAGACACCGTCACCTTCATTTCTCCTGAAGCCTGCAGAGAGGTTGCCCCTGGCCCTGTGCACCAGGGTCAGGATGGACTTGGACCAGCCTTCCACCACCACTGTCCTGCCACCTCCCTGCACTCTGCAGATCCCCTGACCTGGCTACTGGCTCCACTACAGAATCTCTAGATCTTCTCCGGGCCCTGAACAAGGCCTCGCCCCACTGAGGAGCCCTGTCCCCATCTGCCGACTTGGCCGTGTCATCACCTCAAAAATAATTTTTAAGAAATAATTTAGAAATGTAGTTGCCCACATTCAATTTAAATGAGCCACTGACAAAATAATTCCTTTACATATTTCACTCTCTCAATTTGCCACCCACATTCCTATTTACATTTTAGCTGAGCATTTATGATTTATGTTGTAATTATAAGGGAACCTGAAGAATCTGCAGGCAACCTAAGTATGTTCCCTGACCGGGAATCAACCGTAACCTTTTGGAATGGGATGATGCTCCAACCAACCGAGCCACAGCGGTCAGGGCTACAGTGATATTTTTATAAAATTCACTTGGAGTTCTTCAGGTGCAGATCAGATAACCCAGTCTTGTAGCATCTGAAGTACACAGTGGACAAGGGAAAAAATATCAAAAAAACTGGGTCCTATACCCAGCCCCACACCTAAAGTGAGGTGTAAAACTTAGACAAGATTATTACCTGCTGTTGGTGTAACACAGAAATGGAAGTACTAATATCTGTCCTCTGTAACTTATCAGATTGCAGTAAGAATAAAAATTTGCTTTTCAGCAAAAGACAGTAGCCTGTATCAAGTAAATTTAACACCAGGAAAGGGATGGTACCAGTAGTTTGCTGCCAAGGTTGTTGATCTCACTCACTAATGTAAAAAAGAGTTTAAATGTAACTTTCCTGTTAGGGAGGTAGCGATGAGAGTGATTAGTAGGGGTCAGGTGTTGGTATAGGATGAGCTAAGAATTTCAATATAATTAGGTCTTTGGCATGAAATCCTGTTAGGAAAAGTATTCCTGATAGTGCCAGGCTTGCATAATGAGTGCGGTGAGAGGGAGGGGCAGTGCTCTGAATCCTTCAAATCTCTCCTTCATCATGTAGGCTGTGAATAACAGACCCCGAACATAAGAACAGTAGTGCTTTAAAAATGCGTGTGCACACACACGGCAAAAGGCGTAGGGAGGGTTTGTTAAGACTCATGGTGACTATTATCAGGTCTAGTTGGCTTGAGGTGGGGAAAGCTATAGTTTTTTAATGCCGCTCTGGGTGAGGACCCTGATTGCTATAAACAGTGTGGCGACTGCTCCTAGGCATAATATTAGTGCTTGAATTAGGTTCCTTTTCCTGACAGAAATTGCTTTCCTGTCAGTGGGTAGAGTCAGGTTAGTAGAGAAATGCCTGCCTGAGTGGAGTAGTGCTGAGACGGGTGTAGGGCCTTCCATGGCAGAGGCTAGTCGTGGGTAATCCCAGTTGGGCTGATTTACTGGCAGCAGCTAGGAGGAATCCGGTTAGCGGGAAGTTGGAGTTGTTAAGGTTGAGTAAGAAGATCTGTTATAATCCTCATGTGTTAGGGTTACATAGGCATCATGCTATTGGTGTAATAAATCTGGTGTCTCTGATACAGTTATATAAGGTTGTTTGCAGGGCAGCAGTATTAGCATCTGCTCAGCCGTTATCATCAGCCAGTTAACAGGAATGATGTAATTCCTACTCTTTCTGATCCAATAAATTGAAAAAGACTGTGGGTGGTAATTAGGATCAGTACTGGGATGAGAAACACTAGAGGCACTTGAAGAACACATTGACGTTTGGATCTGAGTGAATATATTACATTGAGAACTCAGTTAATGAGTCACGTGATGAGTGGTGCAGGGCTACTGATATGCGAGTCAATACCTCTGAGAACTAGTCCAGTTTGAAGCTGAGTGATCGTTTCATAGTTCAAATTGTTATTCAGTGTCAGTTAGAAATGACTATTTCCTGGCTGGAGAGGGTAAACATTACCATGGGGATTGTGCTGGTGATAAAGGTGCATGAGATTACAGTTTCTACAGTTTGATATACAATGTATTTCTGAATAAGAGATAGTTATTATGAGTGGCTTAATTAGTATAAGGGGTGAAATTATTATTTAGGAGGTAATTATCTTTCTTACTTTTATTTGAACTTGCACCGACTTTTCAGTTCCTAAGACCAAGGGACAACTTCCAAAGTTTGCAAAAGCCACACTCTTAGGTGTGGGGGCATGAATTGGCAGTTCTAGCATACTTTTCAATAAATAAGAATTTTTAGATTCTATTATTAGAATCTCAATCTAAATTTTGGCTAAACTATATTTATAATACAAAGTCCCCAAAATAATCCTGGAGTTAATGGTTAAGAGTAATGGGGCATTCGTTACATTATTATGAGCGTGTTTTCTCATAAAAGGATGGTTTAATATTGTTAATGTGATAATGTGTGATTGCCTATGGGGCATAGTTAGCATGTAAAAGGAACATGAAGCAGTAATAACGACATTAACTCCTATAACAATGATGGATAGGTGGGATCAGGAGGATGTTGATATAACTACAATGCTTCTCCAATCAAGTTGGTTGTGGGAGGCAGAGAGCTAGGCTTGGTGAGACTTGCTAATGGTCATCGTGATGCTATGAGAGGGAGACTGTTCGTAGGCCGTGAGCTAAAATTATAGTTTGGTATAATTCAGCCTTTTCCAAACAGCTTACTTTCAGAATAAAAAGACAGTTGTATTTCTAAAGTATTCACTGGGGTCGAATGTGAGGGCAATCTAAAGTGCTAGAGTAGGTCAGCAAGTCACCAGAAAGGAGAAATTGACATAAAGAAGTAGACTGCTATCAATCCCATTTCCTATTCCTCCTACGTCTGAGGATTCAGAGCCCACAGCAAATCCCTAAGGTCTCTTATTAGTGACAGCTGCCTTCCTAGCTCTGGTCTCTCAGGACCTCCCCACTTTTCCTACAAGAACTAGATGGTCTCTCCTCACCCCCACCCCCACCGTTGTGTCCATTGTCTTTGACCTCAGATTTATTTTCCCCAAAGACTCTCATCACTGCCAGGATTTCCTGATTGCCACAGACTTTATACTGAAAAATACTGTTCGGTCTTTGCAAGTGGCAGGAATACTCCTTCCTAGGAAGTGAGTATTGACTTCTGAGGAAAAACCAGTGTTTTAGTAAATTTGATTTAAGAAGACACAACTCCTTTGAATAGGAGTCTGAGGAGGTGGGGAAGAAGAAAGGAAAGAATATAAGTTTTCAGGGTGGTGATTGATTTTATTTTTATCCTCACCCAAGGACATGCTTATTGATTTCAGAGAGAGGGATAGGGAAAGAGGAAGAGAAACACTGATGTGAGAGAGAAACAAACCCACAGCCTGGGCATGTGCCCTGACAGGAAATGAAACCCATGAATTTTGGTTTATAGGACTACGCTCTAATGGAACCACACTGGGCAGGGCACAATTGTGATTGATTTTAAAAGAACGCAGAGACTTCTGGCCAAGATGGAGGCATAGGTAGACACACTGTGCCTCCTCGCACAACCAAAAGAAGGGCAACAACAAATTTAAAAGCAAAAAACAACGAGAACTGACAGAAAATCGAACTGTGTGGAAGTCCAATAACCAAGGAGTTAAAGAAGAAACATTCAGACCAGTAGGAGGGGCGGGGACAGGCAGCCAGCTGGAAAAGGCAGCAGCTGGAGGACCTGGGCTGGCAAGGCAGAGGTGGATTGCAGACTGGGCAGTCCCACATTCAAGTACAGATAAACTGGGAGCAACAGGGGAGCAAGACAGACTGCACAACCCAAGGTTCCAGCACAGGGAAATAAAGCCTCAAACTTCTGACTGAAAACACCTGTGGGGGTTGAGGCAGCGGGAAAAACTCCCAGCCTCACAGCTTTTGTTGGAGAGACCCGCAGGGTTCTAGAACATACACAAACCCACCCACCCAGTAATCAGCGCCAGAAGGGCCCAATTTGATTGTGGGTAGTGGGAGAAGTGACTGAAAACCAGCAGAGTGCAGCAAGCAGCATTGTTCCCTCTTATACCCCTTCCCCACATACAGCATCACAACACAGCTACATAGGTTGCCTGGTCCTGGTGAACACCTTAGGCTCTGCCCCTTACTACACAACAGGTGCGTCAAGACAAAAAAAAATGGCCCAAATGAAAGATCAGATCAAAATTCCAGAAAAAATACAACTAAGCGATGAAGAGGTGGCCAACCTATCAGATGCACAGTTCAAAACACTTGTAATCAGGACACTCACAGAATTGGTTGAATTTGGTCACAAATTAGATGAAAAAATGAAGGCTGTGTAAGTAAAATAAAGGAAAATGTACAGAGAACCAATAGTGATGGAAAGGTGACTGGGACCCAAATCAATGGTTTGGACCAGAAGGAAGAAAGAAACATTCAACCAGAAAATAATAAAGAAACAAGAATTCAAAAAAATGAGGAGAGGCTTAGGAAACTCCAGGACATCTTTAAACGTTCCAACATTCCAATCATAGGGGTACTAGAAGGAGAGGAGGAAGAGCAAGAACTTGAAAAGTTATTTGAAAAAATAATGAAGGAGAACTTCCCCAATCTGGCAAAGGAAATAGACCTGCAGGAAGTCCAGAAAGCTTGAGAGTCCCAAAGAAGCTGGACCCAAGGAGGAACACACCAAGGCACATCATCATTACATTACCTAAGATTAAAGATAAGGAGAGAATCCTAGAAGGAGCAAGAGAAAATGAGACAGTCACCTACAAAGGAGTTCCCATCAGACGGTCAGCTGATTTCTCAAAAGAGACCTTACAGGCAAGAAGGGGCTGGAAAGAAGTATTCCAAGTCATGAAAGGCAAGGACCTACATCCAAAATTACTCTACCCAGCAAAGTTATCATTTAGAATGGAAGGGCAGATCAAGTGCTTCCCAGATAAGGTCAAGTTAAAGGAGTTCATCATTGCCAACCCCTTATTATATAAAATGTTAAAGGGACTTATCTAAGAAAAAGAAGATAAAAAATATGAACAGTAAAATGACAACAAACTCACAGTTATTAACAACCACACCTAAAACAAAAACAAAAACAAACTGAGCAAACAACTAGAACAAGAACAGAACCACAGAAATGGAGATCACATGGAGGGTTATCAGTAGAGGAGTGGGTGGGGAGAGAGGGGGAAAAGGTACAGAGAATAAGTAGCATAAAATGTAGGTAGAAGATAGACAGGGGGAGGTTAAGAATAGTATAGGAAATATAGAAGCCAAAGAACTTATATAT
>JAPYXV010002964.1:0-12681 GCA_028533065.1 Trachops cirrhosus
ACAGAGAATAAGTAGCATGGATGGTAGGTAGAAAATAGACAGGGGGAGGGCAAGGATAGTATGAGAAATGTAGAAGCTAAAGAACTTATGACACATGGCCATGAACTAAAGCAGGGGAATGTGGGTGGGAGAGGGTGTTCAGGGTGGAGGGGAATGAAGGGGGGATAATAGGACAATGTAATAGCATAATCAATAAAATATATTTAAAAAAAGAAAAGAAAAGCTTCATAAACAATTAGGCTTTTAAGATTAGACTTGAAGAAGGAATAGGATTTGGAAAGGCATAAATTCAAAGAAGACTTATGGACAAAGATGACAACATGAAGGAAGCTACGGCAGCAGGAAAGCACTGAGGACTAGTCGAACTGTAGTACAGAGAGGCGGGAGGTGGGTATGTGTGAACATTGTCCTCAGGGCTAGATGGCTCCCAGTCGAGGCATGTTAGCCCATACCTAGCTCTCTAGGCCATCTCTGCCTCAGGGTTAGCCAGCCCGAAGGTGCACACCCGTGGGGCGGGGGAGCTCAGTCCCTCCTCGGGCACCGCCTGTCACCTAGCGCTCCCGCCGTTACACTATGGAGAAGGCAAGGCTGAAACGGGGGAGAGGTTCAAATGAGAGAAGCTTGGACGGTCAGTTATTTATTTTTTAAAGTCACCATTGAAGTTGTGAGTTTAGTAAAACTGTAATGGCAGCTGTGAAGGAGGATGCACAGTGGGGAGACGGGTTAAGGAACCCTTCGTAGTGATCAGAACCGCATGCAGGGAGATGTTTAAGGGAATCGAAAAGAGAAGACATACACAAAAGGTTTTTGTAACGTGGATAATGTTTTTGAAAGCATCGGACTCATGTGTTCTTGTCCCCAGTAAGCCCTAATTACTCCTCATTGCCCTGCAGCTTTCCTTCCACTGAAACTGGGACCTTGATTGTTTCTGGAGGAGGGTGGCTACTGCCTGGATAAAGCAGCTGTGGCTGGACCTCCGGGATCCAGAGGAGAGTTTATTTTAAAGCCCATCTTGAGACAATGATCTGAAAGCAAGCAGTTTCCATTTCCAAAAGCTGGGCTTTGTTGGGAGAGAGAAAGAAGGAAACTACACAATAACCAAAAAAGATCTGTGCTTTCCTGTGAGCCAAAGCTGACAGTCTCAACATCGAATTTACAGTACACCACATTATTGATGCAGGATGTGACCCCAAGGCTGTCGTCTTGAGAATGGAAAAGAAAAACGCAGGCAGCAGGCAGGAAGTAGAGACGTTCCAAGGAGGCTGGCTCTTCCAGTCCCTTCCAGGAGTTTGTGCATTCAGGGAGAAGGGCAAGGGCAAGGGCAGCAGAAACCTCAGGCACTGTTTTCTGGAAAGGGATTGAGCTTCGGACGATTACAATAATATTTGAATGCAACAGAAAAGAATCCCTGTACTGCAGTGAGTGCACCACAGTGGGACAGGACAGGCAACTGCTCCATGCAGCTAGGCGTCGGAGAGCAAGGCTGAATTCAGTTGTGGGAAAGAAAGTTCTTTTCTTTCAGAGAAGTCACAGTTGATACACAATTTCACTTTGGCTACACTCTGAAGAACTGAGACGTTCAGGTCTGCTGCCTAGGGGTGGGTAAGGTTTTAACCTCTATTTTACACTTGAGAAACTTAGGCCCAGAGAAGGTCAGTGATTCGCCAAGGTTATTTTGTTGGTAAGAGGTGGTGGGAAGGGGATGTGGAGATTCCATTGAATCATAAATTTCGATTGTGAGCCAAAGGGACATCAGAGATTATCTAGTCCAACTCCAGAAGTTTTTTCAAATAAGGGAACTTCAGTAAATGAAGTGATTCCCTCAAAGCTGTATATTTAGTTAGGGCTGAGGTGGGCATTCTGGAGTTTCTTCACCAGTTCAGTGTATGTCTAATCGACATTGCAAAATTATTATCTATTTTATTTGACATACATTTTCTTTCTTAGTTACATGTAGATATAAGTGGACATTCTGGCATACCGACTAATTATTTTACATTCATCTAGAAAGGTTGTGCCTTTGGGATTTAAGTTTTTCCATCTCTTAAAAAAAGTAAAAGATAGATATCTGATCTTTTAGTAGCAAGTCATGAGGATTTAGGACATCATCTTATCTGTGAAGAGTTTTGAGCCCTCTGGAATTAGTCAGAAGTTTTTCATTTATCATAATCATGTTTTCATTTAATAGGAAAGGGCACCTTTACCAAGTGATCACTGACGTGGGGTCTTAGAACGCAGAGCACAGCTGAAGTCTGGGCATGAGCCCGAGCCCGGCTGGCCTCCGCCGGTGAGCCGAGCTGCCGAGGAGAGGCGTAGAGCTCACGGCTGCAGCCCCAGTCCAGCCGTGCCAGAAACAGGAGCCGCCACAGCGCAGTGCCGCATCTGTGTCCGACAAAACCGCGCCTGGCGCTCGTTCTGTGCGGCTGTTCTTTTCACCAACCCGTTTCTCTTTGCAATACTTACAGTGTGAGATGTAAAGTCTTGAAAATTTTGTGGACAATCACTTTTTACTACTTTGCTATTACCTCCACAATTTTTTGGAAGCAAAAGTTTAGTATCTGGATTATAGTAAAGTTTATATGTTGTGATATTATAATTTATAAAAGTAGAGGCTAAACAAAGTCTGTTTAGTGCAAATGCAAAGTCTGTTCCTTATCTGTGTTAGTTAAGGAAGGAGTTGCAGATATGAGTTTGGGTTTGGGATTAAGTGCATAAGCACTATTTTCCTTTACCATCCTTTCATTGATTCCTGATGGTAGTTAGTCCATAATGGGGAGGGGAGGTTGCAGTGGTGATCAATTAAATGTTCTTCAGAGCCTAAATCCATAGGCCCAATGCAACAGCAGGAGACCGGGTCCTGTTCTTGATGTAGCTCCCACCGCTTGTCACCTGTCCGGGGCTGAAGCCCACAGGTCTCACCACTTACGAGGATGCTGTGGGCTTCCCCCACGTTGCTTACCTTTCCAACTATTGCCCTCTCTCTCTCTTCTTCCTTGCAACTGAACTTTTTGAAAAAATTTTCTGTTGTCTCAATTTGCTTTCCACTCTTTTTTTTCACCCTCAACCCAGGACATGCTTATTGATTTTAGAGAGGATGGAGGGAGGGAGAGAGGGAGGGAGAGAAGCATTGATGTGAGAGAGAAACATTGATCAGCTGCCTCTTGTATGTGCCCTGACCAGCGACTGAACCTGCAACCCAGCCATGTGCCCTGATAGGGAATCAAACCTGTGACCTTTCAGTTTACAGGACGGCATTCCAACCAACCTAGCCACACAGCCAGAGCCTTCCTGCTCTTTAATCCAGTCTAATCTGTCACCTGCACCCATCAACCCACCAGCAGTTTTCCCCTAAATTACCAATGACCTCCATGTTGTTCAGCTCAGTGTCACTTTCTCAGTTCTTAGCTTATTTGATTTCTCAGCAGCATCTGACATTATTGTTCATTTTGCATCCTTCTTAAAATATAGTGTTAAAATTTCCAGACTTAAACATTTTATGAAGAATATGACAACCCCATACACCCACCACCCAGTTTAAGAAATTAAATCTTAGCAATGTTAATACCTGTTTCCTTACAGAGTTTCCAAATACTCTATACCTCTCCCCAGTCACATTCAACTTCTCCCCTCCTGAGAGGTAACCATTGTCCTGACCTTGGTATTTGTGGGGCCTTCGGCGCTCAATGTATTTATCTTCCACATCTGAGTTCTATCACTTCCCTTCAGTCAAAGCCCATCAGGACCACAGTACGTGGACATGCTGGGCTTATTACTGCAGTGAGGGAGAACACCCACCTTGGAGAATCATGGGGTGTCTCAGTGAGAGGGGTTAGAGAGAACCTATTGTTTGGATTTGGGTTTTAGTTGGCTGTGCAGGAGGGTCTAAGGAAGGGGAGATTTGCTCTCGATTGGATGCTGTCAGAAAGCAGAGGCCATTCTCTGATTAGATGTGTCCCCATATCTTCTGTATCGGGGCGGGGGTGGGAGCAGCTAGACGGAGGATGAGGTCGGAACCGGTGAAGCAGTAGCAGTCAGTCATTTTGGCCACGAAGTGTGTGGTATTTTGCGGGTGACACACTGACTTTGTTTTTGTCTTGATTAGACAAAATTATGACATGGCCTTACTCTGTTTCTTTTTATCACGGTATCATAGTGACCTTGGCCGAGGCTGGCATTCTTTCAATAGTTTACGTCCAGTAGAGCACATGTTCTTGCTGTGGATGTCACAGCAGTTTCTGAATGTCAGGGCTTGCTTTCTTCCTTTTCTTCCCCGCCCCACGCCCCTTTACAGTTCTGAACAAGACTGAGAAACTATTCAGGCAGAGGGGACCAAAACAGTAGCTGTGTTTTGAGTTTAGTTTGGGGAGCTCAGTTTGGGTAGGTGGCAAAAATGGGCTTCCTAACATTGAACTTAGAATAGGCAGACTTCCCTGCTCAGTCACAGGCAGCACTAGAAATGCCTAAGTTGAAACCCACTTGGGGTCTTTGCCTCGTTTGCAGGCTCATCTCTGTCCCTGACCATGCAGTGTTGGAGTTCCTGCAGACTCGGAACCAGATTTTCGTCTCGTGCTGTCCCCTCCCTAAGTTGTCTCACTCTGTCCTGTGGTTTGATTACCACCTGTGGGCTGATGACCCTGAGTTTCTGTCTCTAGGCTAGACTTCCTCTCTGTTGCGCTTGTTCACCACCTCCATCTGGATGTTTCAGAGGCACTTCAACTGAACATGTCCAAGGCCAATATTCATGACCTTCTCCCTAAATCCATTGCCCAGGGTTCTCTGCAGCCTGACCCTACAGTCTGACCCCACACTCCAGCCATCCTATCTGCCTGCACGGTGCTGCTTCAGGCCTCCAAGCCCTGCCATTGGTTATTTCTTTCTCTTCCTTGCTAAACTCCTTCAAGACCTATGTCAGGTGCCACATCACGCAGAAAGCCTTTCCTGAACCCTCAAGGTTGGATTGAATGCCCCGCCTCTATGTCAATTCCTTGTTACCTTTTGCTCCTGTATCGTAGCAGTTAACTCACTGATTTATCTGTTCACGTGTCTCTCTCCTTCACTATACTTTACACTCCTTGAGGGCAGGACTTCTGTCTTATGCGTCTTTATATCATGAACTGTGTCTGTGTCTGTGTATCTATACTTAGTCTGTCTGTGTATCGTCACATAGGTACAGATCAGCGCCTACATCCAGATAGACACAGAGATCTACTACCTTGAACTAGACCTGGCACTTCATGAGTCTCCAGTACGTTTGTTAAACTACATGGTGTCTAAAGACTGTTAGCGTTTTGTCCAGTCCTAGAATGCCACAGCTTCCGTAATTCCAGTGTTGCAAAGAGTAAGCCAAGTGTTTTAAAAGTTGGTTATAGTTTCCTTTACACAGGATGTAGTTCTGAAGAGTAAGTATATAGATTGAACTTTGGAAAGCGCACAGCTTTTTTTCTATTAAATTACACGATACTTTCAGAAATAGTTTATTTTCATTTCTGATTGACTGCTGTTGGGTTTAAGTAATATCCTTATCAGTCAAATAAGTATTTTTGTTTTTTCCTATAATTTTAATCTATGTATCTTAAATTTATCTACAAGTTTAAAGTTAAGGGCTCCTTAAATGACTATCCTACCCTCCTAGTTAGGGGTTGTAATACTTGGAGGTGGAGCCTGGGCTCCTGCCTCCAGGACCATGTTCTTTTCCCTAGAACCTGTTGGATTTGGGGACCGGTGGGTGGGTGGGTGGTGGGGTGGGACAGCGAGCAGCATCAGTGGGCCCTGACAGGAATCCCTCCGGCGCTGACAAGGTGCTCAGCTTGTGGGCCTGTGGCTCTGGGCATTGCGGTGACTCCGCTCCACTCCCAGCGCCCCCTGCTCTCCCCCTGCTCCCCACCTGGCAACTTCCGTCTGGGTTATGTACTGCACCTTCGTGAGCGAGGCTTCTGAGAGGCCTCCGCTCACCTGCCTGAGCCAGACCACACATTGAGCAGTCTCTGCCAGCTGCCCGCCTGTGTGTGAGGGGCGGGGCAGCCGAGTGCAGCTGCCTGGGCCGGGCTCTGCGGGGAAGGCCCTGCGAACACACCTGGTGCCAGGCAGGGCCTGGTGCCAGGCAGGGGTGGGCAGTGTGTGTAGGGGCGCCTGTGTGGGGGAGCGGGCAGGAGGAGAGAGCTGCAGGAGAGAGGCGGGCGCCAGTGATCTGAGAGCCGAACAAGGATTTTTTTTCCTGATTCTTGCCTCCTAATTTGGTTTCCTCAAGTGATATCCCTTTGAAATTTCTGCAAGTTCTTAAGTGCCAGTCGTAATGAAGATAAAAGCCACAATAATACCACCCATTGTGAGTGCCTCAGTTTATACTCTGCTAAGCGTTTTCACATTTGTTTAAAGAAAATTAACATCACTTTTTGATCAACTTTGTCACCGGGACCGTGTGCCCTGGATACCCTGGTCTGGCGGATAAGTCAGACAGACAACACACACTTTCTGCACTGAAGGGCCTCGCTTGTCTTTCTCACTTGCGAGGGGGAAAGGGCGACAAAGCAGATACATTATGTGCAGTGCTGAGAGGCCTGAGGAGGCGGTCATTTGTGTTTCGTGCTGTTTCCGGATTTCCCTGGTCGCTTCTAGGAGCTGGTTTCTACGTGACCGCAGTAGAGAAGGCCTCGTTTTCTTTTCAGCGCCTTTGGTCTGATTCTTAGGCTGAGGTTGAGGACTATCTGACACAGGTGCCCTTTGCTTTGTTTTGTTATGTTTTGGCTTATGTCTGTCCTGTCACTGAGCCAGAAAGTCGGAAATAAGCGTCTGCTAAGTGTTAGCCAAGCAACAGTGTTAGCCCTCCCTAGCTAAGCAAACTTCTTAAAAATCTTATCTCATTATGGGCTTTTAATAGAGATAAAGCAATGCTCATTAAAGGCTGAACCCTCCTCAGACTCACTACTCCACAGGATAATTGCATTTACATCAATCTTGAGACCCATTAGTTTGGTTTCAAGGAAAAAAGAATTCCAACTCTTCTTTCTACATAGAAGATCTAATATTAAAATAATAAATAAGGACTGTGACAAGGTCCATTGCATCTTCATCTGGCCCTGGGGCATATGAAAAAGGCTTGAACAGTAATAGACACAATTAGACCAGAAAAATATCTAGGGGAAAAAAATAAACACTGCCAGTAAAATGGTAGATTTTTAGAGTTCTTTATTTTTTCCTTTTTTATTAAGGCAATATGCATCCTTAATAGTAGAGTTGGAGTAGGAGTGGAATAACCTTAATTAGATCTGCATATTTTCTATCCATGATCATTGAGTGCCTCTCCCAGGGGTCCCCATCTCTACTAAGAAATGATACCCACCCCGAAAAGTTCATCGGAAATTTCTGTGATCTTTCCCACCGAACGACCTTGTTCTCCTCTGAACTACAGCGGCATTTTGTTGACGTCACTCATGAGCGATCACATTCCTCAGGGTCACAGTCATTTTTATACCTGCCCCGCCCACTGCCCGTTGCTGTGTGAGAGCAGGGACTTCGACGGACCCTTCTCTGTGTCCCCGACCATAGTTGACATGGTCCCTTTCAGACGTAAGTGTGCGGTACATGTTGGTGGCTGGGTGGATAAAATTCACGTTTACAGTGATATTTTTGCTGAATTTCAGAAAAGTTATTTTCTGTGTTCATGTTGTTTCTCTGGAGTACATGCTTTTTAGAAGAGTCCCATATGCCACCTTAAAAAAATTTTTTTTAATCCTCACCTGAGGACATATTTTCATTGGTTTTAGAGAGAGAAACAGGGAGAGGGGCAGGGAGAGAGGGAAACACTGATGCGAGAGACAAGCATTGATTGGTCACCTCTTGTACGTGCTGGGACCGGGGATCATATGCACCTAGACTGGTCCAGGGATCGAACCTGCAACTTAGGTATGTGCCCTGGCCAGGAATCGAACCCGTAATTTTTTGGTTACAGGACGATGCTCCAACCAACTGAGCCTCCCCAGCCAGGGCCCACAGACCACGTTTGCAGGGAGGCGGGCGGGTGGAACAGCGTGGGGTGGTTCTGCAGCCACTGCGCGTCGTCCGCAGGCGCCTGCTGCGGTGCGGGCCGTGCAGCGCAGGATGGACGCCTGTGTCGGCTCCCTCCTCGGGGGCTGTGTAGTAAGTACCACTGTAGTCATTTCAGCAATCGTTGCGGGTTCAGTTTGGGGTGCTCAAAAGGATGCTATTCCAGTTTGTCTTTCCAGAAGAAGCATCTTCTGCCCGTCCTGGACAGCTCTGAACTGAGAGCTGTTACATACCAGGATAATCGTGTGCTGCCAAAAGACGGTGTCAAGGATCTCCTCTCACTGGAGACGTCGTGAAGCCTTATTTTTGGAAAAAGCTTTTATTGTTTTAAATTTTCTTTTGAACCCTAGGAATACCTCTAGTTCCAGTAGCTGAAATTAGAACACAGATGTATTGAATCACCTCATTTTGAGCTACTGGAAATTGCATTTCAAAAACACCTCAGGAGGTTCTGAGATTTCTCCCAAACAGTACCTGCTGTCCTTTCACTAGTGACTCGGCAGGTGGACACTAGCAGAGCTGTGCCCAGGGCCCGAGGAATCCGTCCTTTGGTGACAAAAGTTTGCTTACTGCCTGCAGTCTCATGTCCACAGCTGTGAAATATATCATCCTGAGACCCAAATGGCGAAGAAACATAAAGAAACCCTCCCCTGTGCCCCTCCACTGTTTTGGGGTCACTGAGCTGAGCCTTTTACATGCAATTGTCTTTTTAAAATCTCCCAGCAACCTGCAGGAGATCTGTACAGCTTTGTTTAAAGGGCAGCTTGGGGAGAACTTTTCAATACACTACTGTTTCCTTTTAAAAGATAAACTGGGCTTTGTGGGATGATAAAGATATGAGAGAGTTACTTTGATTTAAAGTTAGAGGCAAGAGACTGGGAGTCTAGAGTTCTGGGTTCTGGTTCTGACTGTGCTTTAAACCAGCTTTGTGACTTCATGTGAACATCAGCTATTTCTCCGTGTTACGTTTTCTCATCAGTGAAACGACGTGAATGCCAGGCTTGTCTCTCTGGTACGATTTGGCCATATTCTGGCTCCTGTTGTTGCGAGGAGCTTTGTGCCAGGCGCTGTGCTGAGCACCTCGCACACACTGCCTCATTTACTCTTCACGGGGATCTGAGAGACAGGCCCTCCATGCTCCCCGTGTTCACGACGCAAGCGCTAAGACAAGCCACGTAGCTGTGGGGCTCCAATGGGGAGCACCCCAGAACCTGTGCTTGCAACCGCCAGACCATACTGACAGGACACAGGCGATGGGAGACAGCAAAGCCCTTCGGAGAGTCCAGCGAGTCTAAATGTGAAGTCTTAGCAAGGTGCGGGATCGGCAGGGTGGACGCTTGCCTGTGCAGATGGAAGAATGCAGGCAGGGCCTCCCTTCCAAAGTCCTCCTGCTCTACCTGTTATTCCCACGGGCAGAACCAAGTCTGAAACCAAACTCGTCTTTCTGCTAAATCTTCTCTTGTGTGTGTCCTTTTTCAACGGTAGCTCCATCCTCTGAGTCACACAAGCCAAATCCTGGGCCTCATTCTCCAAGTTCTGGAGATGGTATCAAGAAATAGCTCCTGAACCCACCCCTCCCCTTGCAGTTAGTGCTGTGCCTCCGTGGCCCTTACTTAGGCACTGTGGTGGCGCAGCGGCCTCACACCTGGTCTGCCTGCTGCTGACCTTTCTCTCCCCAGCCCCTCTCAGCACTGCCCACTGCTAAAATTACTTTCTGGTCATGTGACTTTCTAGTTTCGAAACCTAGATGGCTGGCTCACCATCCCCTAGAGAATCAAATTTAAATTCCGTGTCATGACATAAGGGCCTGCCCTAGTCAGCACAGGCTGCTGATATAAAGTAACATCAACTGTTAGCTTAAATACCAGATACCTGTTGTGTGTGGTTCGGGAGCTGGAAGTCTGGGATCGGGGTGCCAGCACGGTCGGGCTCTGGTGAGAGCGCTCTTCCCTCCAGGGCTCCTTGCTGGACAGCCTGGCCCCGCTCCTCCCCTGCCCCCTTCCACTCCGACCTGTGCATTCCCAGGTCAGTCTTCGCTCTCTCTCTGCCTTCCCTTCACGACAAGCACACCTCTGTTACAGCTCATAGCCAGTTACAGAGAAACTGTGGCACAGTCACCAAGGGAGCAGACAAGAGAGAGACACTGCCTAGGTCAGAAACCCAGTTTTGCCATTTCATTGCTGGTTGACCTGGGCAAGTGACTAATATCTGCCTCCATGTTCTTGTCTGCAAAATGGGTATGCCATTAATAGAACCTGCCTCCTAGGAGACACCAGAGAAGTAGGAGGAAGATGCAGACGGAGTGGGTCATAGATAGGAAGGTGAACGTTTACAGAAGAACATGGAATAGTTTGGGAGTGACGCAGAGGGAACATGTTAGTGGACTGTTAAATGGTATTAAACTATTAAACAAACTTGGATTAAATAAGGGCTCTGTGACATCTATCTTGTGTAGAAATAGGACAATGTCCATTGCAGATAAATTTCTTTATGGGAGTAAATATCTTAAAATGTTTTCAGTGAATCCCTCAACAATCAGTGAACCTCCCAGCAGGGAGAGGAGACGACAAGGTAGATTTGGCCCTGGGCGCAGTGGGCGGGGACCTGAGGAAAGGGTAAGGAACCCCGGAAGGGGTGCTGGAGGCGTGGTGGATTGGAACCTGAACCTAAACGATAGGACCTGCTATCAGCTTGAGGTTTTTTGGTGTGTATGAAAAGGATAATATAATTATCTATTTATATACTAGTGGGCATCCTCCTGGTAATTCTTTCTATGGTGCTGGTTCTATTTCCGTGCTCAGGGAGATGGCCCAACGAGCAAAGGCTCTGCTGGTCTAGCTTCCTGGGGTTTCTAAAATAATTCCGCACAAGCCGGTCTTTCTCTCGCCCCGTCGTATAATAACCGCTTTCTAAAGAAAGACCCTTGTTTGTGTGCTATTGTGTTCCTTGTAGGTGGGGAAGGAAAGGGGAAACCGAGAGGAGCTGTGCTGTGTATTTTGTCTTGACTCAAAGTAGCAGTTTCCTTTTTAACCCTTCTTACTTCAGCACACCCGCAAAACACATCAAAGGACTCGTGGGGGTGGGTGTCAGCCCCTTTCAATTCCAGATGCTTCCTGGGCCGGTTCCCTCGGGCCTCGCCCCTGGGTGTGGAGACGTAGCTGTGCTCACTCTCTTCTTTCATGAGACCTGGGGCAGAACTCATGATGAGTCTTGCTGGCTGATGCCCTGGATTGGGGTGAGGCCGATAGCGTGACACCTCTGGGGGAGGGCAGCACACTCCAGCCACGAGGGGACTGCGGCTTTGGCCAGCTCTGTGGGTCATCACTATTTGCACCGAAGCAGAGACTCACCGAGGGGGGCCCAAGGTGGGGAAGGGTGAGGGTGCCGTGTGCATCCCCCGGTTCTCTCGCTTTCAAGTCAAAGCCCCATTCTGTACTTTTACGGACTGGTGCCTGTATCCTGGTTCTCTTCAGAGGCTGTTTCATCCTGTTGCCAGCGTTTTCCCTGCGGCCCCTGTTCTCAGCTTTGCAGCTATTTTTCTGTGGCCCCACTTGTGGGCACCACCTCCCCTTTGCTGATTTGAATTCTGTACATGTCGTGTAGCTCTGTCTGTACTCCGCAAGGCCCGGTTGATTGAACTACTTCAGTCAAGTAGTGTTGATGGCAGTTGATGACTTAGGAGTGTTTCGGGATGTGGAGGCCCCTCTACCTTTGTGGGTCAGTCACCCAGCCTCCCCGAACCCTGGAGAATAGGGACCAATGACTCACGTGAGGTCAGGTGAGACAGCAGGTAATGCAGGTGTAGTGATTCCCCGACGGTCCTTGGGGCAGCCCCTTCTTTTGGGTGATCTGCCTGAAAGGTGACTGCCTCTGACCCAAAGTGAGCATTTTCACCTTTAGCTGTTAACGGATTAGGCTTTTCATAGTGCTTTGTTCTGGGAGTTCTGTGTCTAGAAACGTTTTAAAACCACTGCTTGGTACATGGTAGAGACATTTGGTATACTTTCTCATCTTCCTCTTCCCTTCTGTCCACTAGTAAGGAAGGATGGGGCTCCTTTTTTCCTTCCTGTGCTGCTTCACGGTAACTAAAGTGAGCCCATCTTGGCGCTGGTTGGGTAGCTTAGGTGGTTGGAGCGTTGTCCCAGTTCATCAAGGTTGCAGGTTCGACCCCTGGTCAGGGCACATACAAGAGTCAATTGATGAATGTATTGATGAGTGGAACAGCAAGTTGATGTTCGTGCTCACTCGCTCTCTCTCTCTCTCTGTGTCTCTCCCTCCCCCCTTTCTTTCTCTTTCTCTCAAATCAATAAATTAAAAATAAAAATAAAAAAATAAAGTTGAGCCCATCTCACCTGGAGCCACCGCAGCCTTCACAGCACAGTGTGTTATGATTCACACCTCTGCCCTCACCTTAGAGCTGGTATCTACCACTCCTCCACTCCTCCACTCCGCCTGGCATCCGCCCAGAGCCCTGTGCTGATTGCTCAATCAGAGGGACTTGGCTGCAGAGCATTGCTCACTTTTAATTAGTCCTCTTGCTGTTACTTAGCTATGTGCATTTCCCTGGAAGCTGTGCTGGGTGACCTGGGACCTGGTCCCCCAGGGGCGTGCTTCCCTGAGGCTCCACGATGTCAGGGC
>JAPYXV010002965.1:0-12681 GCA_028533065.1 Trachops cirrhosus
CTCTGCGTGTCCTCCTTGGAGAAATGCCTATTCAAGTCCTTTGCCCATTTTTTAATTGGGTTTCTTGTCTTCTTAGAGTGGAGTCATGTGAGTTCTTTATATATTTTGGAGATTAAACCCTTGTCTGAGGTATCATTGGCAAATATGTTTTCCCATATAGTTGATTCTCTTTTTATTTTAATACTGTTTTCTTTAGTCATGCAGAAGCTTCTTATTTTGATGAGATCCCATTTGTTTATTCTTTCCTTTATGTCCCTTGCTCTAGGGGACGTGTCAGTAAAAATGTTTCTGCGTGCAATGTCTGAGATTTTCCTGCCTATGTTCTCCTCTAGAACTTCCGTCTGAACTGAAAACAACACCTTTGCCTTCATTTGCAAAGGCAGTGTTGTGGACTGGAGACTCTCACCCAAGAACTGGGGCATCTAGACCATCTTGCCAGTGGGATGGCTCTGGCAGCGTGTTGAACCTCTCAGAGCCAGCCACACTTCCCATTTCTACAATGTGAAGGAGATGCAATGAATGACCTCTGACCTGATTCCTTTCTGTTCTAATGTGGAGCCTCTCAGACATTAGTAATGGACTGGAAGCTTCTTGTTGAGTAGGCAAAGACAATAATGTGTCATTTAGGAAGGTCATTGAAGGCACCAGCAGATTTGGAGGCTTTGTCTGTGTCTCCCTGGATGGGAGAGTCACCTGTGAAGGCTCCACATTGCAATGCTGAGCTTCCACCTGCAGATCTAACCTTTTACACACTCGGAGCTCCAACCAGCATTAATGGAACCTGTGTGCACACATCAGTGCTGGAGCGCCGGCCGTGCTTCCGAAATCCCCAGTACGGAGCCAAAAGGGAAACCATGGCTTTAATCTGAAACTTGCCTTTTGAGCAGACTAAATTTGAGTTTAGAAGGAATAAAATGTCCCAATTTTATCACCTCCCTGAAAATACATTTCACCTCATGGGCAAAAATAGAAGTAGAAACCATGATTTCAGTGAATTAATGCTCTCAAAAGAATGGTCTCAAAGAACAAAAGAATTTCTCATGGTCTCCCGGTATTTCTGTTTTCACTGCATGGCTTGTCTCATGGCGTAATAGTAATCTGGGATGCAGTGCACCAGAAGAGAATGCAGAAGCGTTTTAAATCATTGTTCTCTTTGTTTTCACTAAGTAGCATTTACAGAACTAATAGCACCCTGGAACAGAGCTTTGCAAATCTCAGTCAAGAAGTCATTTCAATTGCCTTTTCAGTTTTTGATAAAAATTAATTTGATGATCAGCCAGATACCATCAGCACTCGAGATGCTCAATATATAGAATATATATATTCTAGGAGCTAAGGCAGAAATTAATAGCTTTTCTGAGTTTTCTGGTATAGCATACAATTTTTAAACAGATAGTGGGAAATAGACAATATATATCATGTAGAATAAGGTTATGCTAAAAGATATTCCTAGTTTATCTGAATATCTAAAAGAGGGTTTTTTCTAGCTACTCCCTTTTAAATGCCCTGAATTTCTTCCTTTGAATGCAGCAATAATAAGTAACATTTTTTAAGTGCGTCTCTGTTTTGGATGCTGTTTAAATATTTCATGTACTCATTCAACAAGTAGTTATTGAGTACAGACTACTTGTTTGGCACAGTATAAGGTTCTAGACCTAGGGTGGTAAAACCCTCCCTCCCCTACACCCTCATGGATCATACACCATAGAAGGGAAGGCAAAAACTGAATATACATACTCATCTGTACACGATTACAAACTGTAAACAGTGTGACTTTAAAAAAGTAAGTTAAGATGCTCTGGGAGATATACCATGAAGGGAGAGAGGGAAACTGTCCCTGAGAAAATGTCATTTGAGCTGACACTATTTGGCAGCTATGGGGAGGAAAGACACTGCAGACAGACAGAGAGCTGAGGACAAATGCTTTGGGGGTCAATACTATCCTTATCCCCATTTAACAAATAGGCAAACTGATTAACTTTGCCTAAGGCAATGCATCTACTAAGTGACAAGCTAGGAATCAAATACCAGAGCTCCAATAATGAGAAAGTCTATGGAAATTTCATTCTTAGGTATTACAGTAGTGAGTCCATCACATCTCATGCTTCAGATTGAATGCCTGACCTCTGCAGGTATCAGAAAAAAAAACTCCCACATCATGTACAGCATCTTACAATGCCTGGGCAAATCATTATTGCCATTATTATTATTTGGCTCCCTCAGAAACCCCAGGCATTGGGGCACTGCCAATGACAGGGGCTATGAGATTCACTGAACCGGAAGAATCAGATCATAAATCCTGATGCCATTTTGAGAACAGTAAAAAGCAAACAACCCATAACACTAGATAGAGCAAGAAGATGAATAAATATCACCTTCTCCACGGATATCAGAATAAAGTGCATTAGACAAATAAAAGGATGACCATCAAATATAAAGGACATCAAAAGCCACTAATGGAGCACATGTGAATAAAATGCATCCCATTCTCCTCACTGGATAAACCAAGTTACACAGCAGTTACCTCTGGAGCCGTCAGAGAGGTCTGACCAGGTTCCACCCCTGATCAGTGTCCATTTCTATTTGTTCTCAACTAGCACCTGAAAGGTGAATAACTTGCTGACACAAGGGTCTCTCCAAAGTCATACAGTCAAGTTTAGAGCTGAGAGTGGAACTTGGAAACACTGATAAGACTGGATTTGTGTCAGGTGTTAAGGGGTACTTTTCAAAAAAGGTAAAATCCTAACTCTTATGAAGATATAAAAAATGCATGTTAAAGGTTCAATGAGGAAGCTAGCAAGATAGGAACTTGGTTCAAAGGAGCAGCCAAACGAGACACACCTATTGATCAGGAAGATTACAATGAATGTGCAGATGGAGGCAAAACCAGTGTCTTCCATGGTAGAGGAGGGGAGTCGACTGAACTTCTACTGGACAAGACAAAATTCACACTGTCTACATAGACAAATGATTTTGCATTGCTCTCCGGTATCTACAGCTTACGGAGGAGCAAAATAGTGCAGAGATAACAGAAGTCTAGAATTAGATATCCCTGAAGTTGGGCTCTAGAAAGTGCAAAGCAAAATCACGGATTTCCTCCCACACAGATGAAATAACCAACGTAGCAGACTGGCCATTTCAGTCAAATCAATGCATAATGGAAGGACAAAGAAAAATTTTAAATAAGAGGCTTAATTCTCCCTGTTGAAAATAAAAAGATTCCCCTCCTCTCCTTTTTCTTAGAGCATTGACTTTAGAAAACATAAAATTGCGAGTACTTTCTCATGTCTTTGAAATCTATATAAATCTTTTTGAAAACTAGATGAGTCTTTTGTCAGCTTTATAACCCAGAAATGTCTTTTTCAAAGACCTGGGAACTACCTTTTGAAATGCAAACATCAAGGGAGATAGGCTAGAAGCTAACTTTGGTAGATGCCTTGCTCCAAGTTGCAAAACTACCTCTGTCATAATGACATGAGAAGTTTGTTTTTCCTCTAGATAATGTCAATTAGCTAGCACAGTTGACCACTCCAATTACAAGATTAAGTGAGGATGAACTATTTGTGACCAAGTGCTCTGTCAAGCTCTCTTACTTGAAAACAAGTTATCATTTATCTTGAGAACATGGCTGTAATGAAATGTATCTACTTGGCTATATGAAGGGGTCAGATTCCTTTCTGTCTTGGCCATCTCTTAGCAGATTTCCTGTGATGAGCATCACATTCTAGCTTAATACTTACTCAATACTAAAACTGTTTTTCTTTCTATTACATTTGTGGATATGTTTTCTGGATTGGGAGAATATTTTTTGTCTTTAACCATATTTCCTCCAAAATAATCAACCTATCCAGGTATACCATGAATCCCAGAAGCACCCAACTAGATAAAAGCACTGTGAACCAAACTGCCTGCTTCTGCTAATAATTGCCTCCTTGTCTCCAGGCACAATGTAGACTCCTTCTGCAATCCAACAAAGAGCATTGAACAAATTCCCCCCTGCCGGGCATACAGTAGTTCCGTCAGTCATGTGTATGGGCTGGTGTAGGCCAGCAGGTGGCCTGAGGACACAAGTTAGCCTGAGGCAAACGGGAGACACTGGGAGCAGAGATAGCATCCCTTGATTGTTTTGTTAAAGAGAAAATGCAGGCCTAAAATGATGACACCATACCTAGATTTAATACCTGATCTAATTGTAGTTTCTACCTGTCCCAGAAATGTAATTTTAATCAACCAGTCTAGAATTTTTCTGGTCAAGAAAAATTCTGGTCAATTTTCTGGTCATTGATGTTTCTCTCTTTTTTTTTTTTTAAGATTTTATTTATTTATTTTTAGAGAGGGGAAGGGAGGGAGAAGGAGAGAGAGAAACATCAATGTGTGGTTGCCCCTCATGTGGTCCCCACTGGGGACCTGGCCCGCAACCCAGGCATGTGCTCTGACTGGAAATCGAACCTGCAGTGTTTTGGCTCACAGCCCAAGCTCAATCCCCTGAGCTACGCCAGCCAGGGCTAGTCAAGGCTCTTTAAGGTAATCACATGGGCCCTCTCTATCCACCCACCCCGTAGTGAGAAGAGGCAATCTGCATGACAAAAATCCTTGTCATTCCCTTCCCCACCACCCAAAATAAAATGCCTTGGTATAAAATAATCCTTTTCTTTTGCTAATAGCTCTTTTGCCTCACCTTTCTTCCTATAAAAACCTGCCATTTTGTATACCCCTTCTAGTTGCTAAAAGGGATGCTGCCTGATTCATGAATTGCTGAATAAGCCAATTAGATCTTCAAATTTACTCAGCTGAATTTTTTTGACAGTTGTTACTGTGATCACCAAGCATGGTAAGTTGGCTCCACATGTTGATGGACAAAGGTGAGTTGATTGCTTACCACCATTGAGGGAGAAAACCACCTGGACCTACTTTGGCAGTGTCAGAAATGGAGACGGTCAGGTCAGAATGTATTGAGAAGTGGAAGTTTGACTTCAGGCAGGTCTTTCATGGGGAACTGAAGGGTCAACTTTGGGGCTTGATTAGGGTTGTGCAAGAATTACAATACAGCAGTCCAAGACAGGTGGAGCTGCAGATATTGAGAAGAAGGATTTAAAAGAATCTTAGGACTTACACTGTCTATTGATGTTTTTCATTGAAAAGTTCATGAGTCTTTGGGGAAATTTCCATAATGAACACTCAAACCATCTGCCTAAATAGAAAAGTTATGCTAATGAAGACAGGGGGGTGGTACAACGTCATATTAGTGCAAACAGTAAGGCACAGCTTCAGTTCTCGTCCAGCCTGAATGTGGGGGTAGGTAGTTTTGACTATCAGCAGCTGAGGCCAAAAACTCTAGTGCAGAAAATATTCTCTTTATTTTTCTCTAATTCAGCTTATTTTCTGTTTTGGACCCTGTTAAGTTTTTAATATCCATATTTATTAATATCACCCTGAATACACACACGAGGTTTCTGAAGCAGAGCAGATTATCCATGAGCACAGAATATAGAAAGATTTATTTTCCCACAGGCCCTGGTTAACTGGAAAATTAATTTCAGCCTGTTAGGGTCCATCATGCCACTTTTCCCCAGGCTGCATCTAGGTTTCAGGGGATTTCAAAGCACAAGGCAGGAAGAGGAAGTTATTTCTGATTCTCTATGCTCTCTGTCCACCAGGAGCCCTCCTATCAGGCTTTTGGTCATCTGTCCATCACTTACCCCTGAGGTATCCCTTCTTCCACTCACCTGGCATGGTCATACTATAGCAACTCTCTCTGCATCCCTCCCTGCAGCTGCCGCCCCCCCATGCTGGGATAATGTAGTCTGGGGGAGCGTGTGTCATCTCTCTGAAGCTGTTCGACTGTCTCCTTTGATCCAAACTCAACTTGCAGTCCTCCCCCTCTAAGTCCTTCTTTCTCCCCAGAGGCCTATCCAGGGAACATGGTATAGGCCCTTCCACAGAGGGAAACACCCTTCATCTCTCTCCTTCTGCCCTTACTCCCCAATTCCTGGGAATCTTAGGAATTAAGGGAAACCACTGTTGCCTCAAACTCCTTACAATTCATCTGTGCCTCTCTGCTCTTCTATACCAGGCAGAGTTTCTCAGCCGCAGCACTACTGACATTCTGAAGAGATAATTCTTTGTTGATGGAGGCTTGTCCTGTGGATTGTAGGGCATTTAGTAGCATCATACACATACCCACAAAATACCCCTAGTTGGGACGACCAGAAATGTATTGTGTAAAATGTCCCCTGCAGGATGAATAGCCCCATGTTAAGAACCACTACTCTAAAAGCTTGAATTTTGGTGAAAAAAAACAAAACAAGACAAAAGTCCTTAAATATTTCCTTTCTGCTTGCTTTTCTTCTCTCTTGAGATACTGAACTCCGGATAGCCTCCCTGTGTGGATGAGAGCAAGGCAAAGGGAAAGATGGGGAAGGAAGAACATAAATTAGTATTTTAGAATAGTACCCCTTCATCTGACCACTCCATCCCAATGCTACTCAAGGTCATCTGGGGGTTCATTAAAAAAGGCAGAGTCTCAGGCCCCACCCCATACCTACTTAATTAGAATCTGGAAAGTTAGAACTCAGCAATCTATGTTTTAACAATATCTCCTATTAATTATTATGCCATGTGGAAATAAATGAAGACCATCCACATGAGAACAAGCAAAGGCTATTTATTCAGAATTTGTTATAGGAGGAAGTCAGCCACCATCAGTTACATTCGGTGGCGACTCAAAGGCAAGCAAGGGAGTAGGAAAGGGAGTAGAAAAAAGGGAAAGCTGCAGGTATGCCCCAACTGGAGGTTATTAACATGAGGCTAATTAGAAGTGAGATGTCCTAAGTGGTTGGTTAGGAAACATAATTCACTTTCTTGGTTGGTCCTGAGTTGGAAGAGGGGGCAAAAATTGGTGAAGTCAGCAATTATTGATTAAGTTCTGACTGTTCTGTGCAGATTACTTCATAGCTGTGGTTTGACTTCCCAGGATGGTTGCTACAGAGACTGTGGGTCAGGTTCATTTGTCGTATAGAGTCTGGCCATTATCTGTTTGTGTATACCATCTCTCAGTGACTAAAGCTTGAGAATCATTACTCTTTCAAAATTACGTGGCTGAGCCAGGTGCTGCAGATTTAAAGAAGATGCCCTTAGGGGACTGACAGTTGAGTTGAGAGGAGAATGACACTGAACCCAGCTGCCACAGAACCACACTGAGGCAGAGGGCCATAAGGGAGGCCCTGAGAACAGACAGAGGCATTCCCTCCGACAGAGAGATCAAAGAATCCTTCCAGGTGGTGCAGCATGTGTGTTGAACCTTGAAGGATCAGTGGAATTTGAAAACAAAAAAAAAAGGAGAACTAAGATAAACCTGCTACTTCTGAAAAAATAAAAGATTTTTAATCAAGAAAGAGTCTGTAGGGCTCAAAAATAAAATCTGGTCTCTTCAGGATAGAGAAAAGGGATTGGTCATATAATTCTCCCAGCAGCTCACCTATTGTTCTTTGCTGTATCTGTCTCTTTGTAACAGAAAATATATAAAGGCCAGAACCAGTTTCAGATTGACATGTGTTCAGAAGTCATCAGACCTTGCCTTCTGGCAGGGAGCATCTCTGTCCCAGATCAACCCTTACAGACTAAAGACACTCAAATAGCTGCACTTGTGTAGCAAGAGGAAAGCCTAGGAAAGCACCAAAGCCTAGAAGGGGAAACAGGTGGAACTGTCATATGAATAACTTGTGCAGAGTGGAGAAGGGACAAAGAGGAAAGGTCAGAAGGAAGAATGGATCCAACCCAGGGACAGAAAAGAAGATGTGAAATGTGGAATGCTGGTGACAAAAGAAGGGCCAGAGGAGGAGGAACCTTCCCTGAGAGCCCATCAGAGCCCAGGAGGGAGAAGGAAGCAGTTTCCATGGGAAGAGTGAAGGAGCAGTGGACTGTTTCATACCACTGGGATTACAGAAAAAGTGGCAAGTGATCAAATCACCAATGTTATGTCCCCTTGCGTGTAGAAAGTCCTAATGCTCTGAGCCCGTCAAAGCCATCCCCACACAGAGCACAAAAGTGGGGAGCCCATTGGCTGGAGCTGCCCAGTGAGTCCCAGAGCAGGTGAGGAGGGAGAGGACTTGCAGAGGCAGGCAAACAGGGACCTGCCAGGGCTTCCTTTACAGGGAATGAGAATCCAGTAGCCTGTCTGCCCACCTTCCCTTCATCGCCAATAGTTCCTCTGGCTTTCCCCCTTTTATTCCTGGGCATTCATCTTTTATCTTTATAATCCAAAGAAAGCAAGGGGGAACACAACTATTCTTTTAAGCTCTCTTGTCCTCCAAGGGATTATGTTAAAAGACCAATCCTCTTAGACTGTAATCAAATTCCAAACATGGATTTCTCTCAAATCCACAAAAACATTTTCCCTAATTCCTTTTGCAACAGAAAACATTGTTTCCAATTAATTTTCTCAATGAATACCCTGAAGCAAAGAGACATAGCACATTGGCTGGGCAAGCACAGTTCTCTGACTCAAGAAGCAGCCCTTAGCTAAAGAGTCAATTAAGTTTGTCTTTCTATGAGTCAGAACCAAGGAAGGACATACATATTTGATAGCAGTTGTATGTGCCAAGCACTAGGATAAGCACCTTCATATAAATTCATACTTAATTTCAATAACAACCTTGGGAAGTCAGCACTATGATTTATGACTGACAGCTAAAAAACAGGTTAAACTGAATGGTTAACAAACCAAGCCACCCCATCAGAAAGTGGTGGGATAAGGCACGAAATCTGCTCCCCTGAATCTCAAGTTCTGCTCCCTTTGCCTTTATGACAGCTTATTTCTGCCAACCTGGGTGCTCAGCTTTTACAGCATCTCCTTCAATTCCCATAGAGCCTTGCTCTTTGAAAAGCATTGATTGCTGATCATTTAAAACAGAGTATATTTCCCCAAATGTATTCTAGAGAACACTGGGACTATGAACTATGGATTCCATGGGCAAATAAATTTGGAAAACACTTGACTAAACAAATTTAAACAGGTTTTCACTGTGGGACTTCTAAGAGACTTGGTTATACACATTGTGAAATAAAAGGCTGATATAGCAATAAGATGGAGTGGGGTATTGCAAAGGTGCATTATGATTCTCCAAAAGGGAATATTGTGAAACAATATAATGCCGTGGTTAAGCTCACAGTCTCTGGGACCAGACTGATTAGGTCCAAATGCCAGATCTATCACTAGGATCTTAGTCAAGTTACTTAGTTTCCTTATGTCTTATAAAATGAATATAATAATAATAGAATTTACCACTTCCATAGATATGTCATAAAGATTAAATGAAATAATACATTAAGAATACCTTTAGAATAGAGCCTGTGTAACTGCCATGAAAATGTACCTCTCAGACTTCCTTCTGCAGGGAGCAAAACTGAATGACTGACAGCCTCAGCTGCCAGCCCTCTGGATCCATCACTGTTCTTGTGCTGAGAACACATTTTTTCTTTGGCAGTGTATAGTGTGGGAACCAGCGCAAGCCCATTCCCATGGGACCTAGGACTCTTCTAACAGGTGACTTCAGCCCACCCTCACTGAAACTTTCTTAGCACTGCTTTATAATCTGAGATTCTGCCACCCCAATTCTCCTCTTTCCCTCTCTTTTTCTGCCTGTGCCTGCTTCTTCCCCTCTATTCTTCAGATATCTCCACAATAAATCTCTTGTGTGTCTAATTCCATTTTGACATTTGCTTCCATGAAGACTTGAATTGACATAGCCTGGCATAGCCCACAAAGTTAGTTGCCCAGGGAATCACTTACTCAGGAAGCATCTCATGACACATTCCATGCAACACACTTTGAGAAATGAATGAATATACCTGTGTGTTAACTTTGCCTGTAATAGACATTGTAGGCATCTCTCACTGGGGAGGGCATATAGACAAGCCAAGAGCAGAAGAATCTTCAAAAATCAAATTGCATATCTACCAACTGCCCAACCAAGCACATATGACTGGCTCTATCTGGCATAGTAAATAGACCCCACTGGCATTTGGAGACATGAGATAACTTGTGAAATTCTAAGTTCTCTTCTTGCCTTAGGACTCTATGAATTTGAATTTGTTCCACGATAACCCAATTTGCTCTGATGAATAAAATTGGGGGACAGGGGGTGGCAAGGATTGTATAACAGCAGTTCTCAGTCATTCATGGGCTCATTCACTCATTTAAGAAACAGGTATTGAGCTCTGTTTCATTTCATCTTTATGTATTGCCTGGTTTCTTTCCTACATGCTGACAGACAAAGTGATGCAGAATCAAATGTGGAAACAACTTCAACAATGTCATAAACGCTGTAAGAGAGTAGTAAGTACTACAAGAATGCAAAGCGGAAAGAACTTGACTTTGCCTAATACTAATACAAACATTTTTTTAGGGTGACAGAAAGGTAAAGAGCATCCAGACACTGTGTAAAGAACACGGTGTAAAGAAGATTGGAAGTGTGAAAGAAAGAGCACAGATTACTCAAAAAGCTGATGCTTATCGTAACATTTAGAATTAGAGTTCATGACAGAAGTAGACCATAAAGACAGGTCAGATTTCAGTGGACTTCCTATAGCATGCTAAGGGTTGTGCACTCACTTAGGGGTCCCAATGAACTAGCTGGACATAGTGAAATAATTAATAAGGGTTCTGGAGATAATATCAGTGATGATGTGCATGTACTGCCATTTGGGGATTCTGTTGGAAAAGCAATAAAAAAGTTGTTGGCAGTATCTACTCAATTTTACATATGTGTGCTCCATGATACTACAGTAATGCATGCAATCTATCTATCAAAATAAAAGTAAAGATTTTTTATACCAAAAAATAAAAAGTTTGTGTACTTCCTATGTAAAAGAGACAAAGAGCCATGTAGTCCTGCTTGGAATTGAGCCCCAAACACTCACTATAAGAGCACTGAAAATCTCCCTTGGGCGGGCCCAAACCAGTTGTTTGAGGCTCTATCAGTTCATGACATGTTTGTAATAAAGCAGGAATGGAGCACATGAGAACTTGCATGGGAATACATTATATTAATTACATTAGTGCATTGTTCCAGAAGAAAATAAGCCTATTCCATTGAAAATCATCTATATAGAATTGATTCAAGGCACTTAGAAGTAACAGAAAGGCCCATTTTTTTTACCATAACAATAAAATAAATAATAAAAAATATGACTTCTAAGATAGTTGAGATTTCAGATGCCTCTGTTTTTTCTCTAATAAATACCAGGGTAAATTGTAGTTAACCAAAAGGAGAGATATGTTCTAAATTTGGGGAAAAAATTAGTTCCAGCATCCCTGTGTCATGTGACTATTCTTTGTGCCTTTATTTTACTCTGTGCTCCATTTTTTTTAACTCCAATTTTAAAAATCTATGAATATTTTATGAGCTGAGCCTAAATGTCCCATTATCAGTAATTCCTGAGACTCTTTCTGCTCCGTAACTGATCATTAGTGAATTCATTTTGTATTCCAGTGACTGTCAAAGATAGTTCCGAAGGTGTTACATTGAGGTTTTTTTAGTGGATTTATTGGGGTGACATTGGTTAATAAAATTATATAGGTTTCAGGTGTACAATTCTATAACACATCATCTGTATATTGTATTGTGTGTTCACCACACCAAGTCAGAGTTTTGACATTAACTGATGAACACTTAAACTCATCATAACTCTGCTGGGATTCTGAACAGCAGAAATTAGAAAGATGAATTTCCAAAGATGAATCCATTGAAAAGAAATGTGACTTCAGAGTCATTACTGTTGAATGCTCAGAGTTCCGTGACATACCCACAGAATGCAATAGGGCTCCTGGCTGCAATCAAGCATAGGGCTCTAGTGTGGAAAAAAAAGGCTTATTCTGCATGTGCTAGGCAAAACTGGACCAAATCAGCAGTCCAACTTCACAGTCCTATGTCCTGGGCACACATGAGAAATAGGTTTGCCTATTTCTATTAACTAGTTAAAGATGAGTGTCTCCACAGGGTGGGAATAAAACTATTTAGGTGGAAAAAATGAGGAGTTCTTATTTCTATTAGTACCAAAGGATTTGTAGAAATAGAAAATGTCAGTCTGAACCTAGCAGACAGGAATCAGGGCTGTGGAATTCCATCAGCTTTGACAAGCAAGTATTAAATGAAATTATGGAGTTAAGAAGCAAATAGAGCAGTTTTCCTTGGAGACAATGGGTACTTGCCTCACTGTACTTCTCGAATACCTCATTGGGAGCTGGGAAAGTTTCTCAGTATTACAGAGCTTTCTGAAAATAGGAAAAGATAATGAAATGATAATAAGATATATTTAAATCAATAAGAATTCAAAATCCATAGAAGTCATCTCAGTGTGGATCCAAATTTCTCCGGGGTCACATCCTTAGTATCAAAAATCCAATGAACACAATGACTTGTTGGCTTTACTCTTCAAAACTCCACAAACGAGTTTGTTTTGTTTTGTTTTGTTTTGTTTTTATTTGTACTCTAACCTAACAGGCTTTCAACTGGTTATGAGAAAGGCCATGTGCCAAGAGGTAGGAAGAATACAGAGGAACTTAGAAGGTTTTATAAAGACCCTAGCTTCTTGGTCCTTGGAGTAAAGCCTGGAACACTTGGATCATATCCTTTCATTTTCCAGAATTTCCACCCTTGGCCCATACTGAAATTATAAGAA
>JAPYXV010002966.1:0-12681 GCA_028533065.1 Trachops cirrhosus
CATTAGCTATCAGAGAGATGCAAATTAAAACCACACTGAGATACCACTTTACACCAGTCAGAATGGCCATCATAAACAAAACAACAAACAAGTGTTGGAGAGGTTGTGGAGAAAAAGAGACACTAGTGCACTGTTGGTGGGATTGCAGACTGGTACGACCACTGTGGAAAACAGTATGGAACTTCCTCAGAAAACTAAAAATGGACCTGCCCTTTGATCCAGCAATTCCACTGCTGGGACTATATCCTAAGAACCCTGGAACAGCAATCCAAAAGAACCTATGCACCCCAATGTTCATAGCAGCACAATTTAAATAGCTAAGTGCTGGAAGCAACCTAGGTGCCCACTAGTAAATGAATGGATCAAAAAACTATGGTACATTTACACAATGGAATACTACACAGCAGACAGGAAGAGGGAGCTGATATCCTGTGCAGCAGCACAGATGGAGCTGGAAAGCATTATGCTAAGCGAAATAAGCCAGGCATTGAAAGACAAATACCATATGATCTCACCTTTAACAGGAACCTAAACAACAAAACAAGGAAACAAGTAAAATATAATAAAAGACACTGAAAGAGATGACAGGTTGTCAGTGCCCAGAGGAGAGAGGGGAGGGAATTTCAGGGAAGAAGGGAAGGGTTTATAGGAACAAATATAGAGGACACATGGACAAAACCAGTGGGGCTGGAAATGGGAGGGAAGAAGGGAGGGATGGGTTGGTGGGCTGGAATGGGAATATAGGATAGAAACTGTACTGAATAAACTAAAATAAAAATAAAAAAAAGATATGAAACTGCTCAACATCCCTACTCATCAGAGAACTAAAAATCAAAATCAAAATGAGATACCTTCTCATAATGTCAAAATGGCCATCATAAACAAATCAGTAAAAAATAAGTGCTGTCCAGTTTGTCGAGAAAAGGAACTCTAGTACACTGTTGGTGGGAATGCAGACTGGTGGATCCACTGTGGAAAACTTTTTGGGATTTCATAAAAAAACTAAAAAGGAATTGCCTTTTGACCCAGTAATTCCACTGCTGGGATTATACCCTAAAAGTCCTGAAACACAAGTTCAAAAGAACTTGTGCATCCTTATGTTCATAAGAGCATTATTTACAATAACCAAGTGCTAGAAACAGCCTCAGTGTCCATCAGTAGTTGAGTGGATCAAAAAACTCTGGAAGACTACATAGTGGAAACAAAGAATGAACTCCTACCTTTCTTGACAGCATGGATGGAACTGGAGATTATTATGCTAAGTGAAGTAAGCTAGGTGGTGGAAGACAATTACTATATGATCTCATATATAAGAAGAAGTAAAGAACAAAACAAACAAATGAGCAAAATAGAATTGAAGACGTAGAAATAAGAAACAAACTTACAGTGACCAGAGGGGAGGAGTAAGAGTATTAATGGGGAAAAGGAGGAGAGGGTTCTAGCCGAGGAACATGTATAAATGACCCGTGGACATGGACAACAGGGTGGGTATTGGCTGTGGGAGTGGGGAGTGGGATGGGTGGAGAAGAGAGAGCAAAGGGGGAAATTTTGGGACAACTTAATAGAACAACAGTAAAATATTTAATAAAAAATAAGTAGGAGTGTAAATGCCTGGATGAAGAAAAAGTGTCCATCAACAAATGGCAACTATAATTATAAATCATAACAATATCTTCTGTACACCAATACTTTTTCTAACATTCAGAAGAGATGTCAGCTTGTTTCCTTTACCATTGACCATTATGTATGACATTTCCCACCAGTGCAACCAATTTTTTTTAGACAAATGCCTTTTTTCCTCAGAAGGATGTGTTTCTTCCACTTCTTGTCAGGGCCCAGAAGATCCCTGTGAACATTGCCCCCACACCCCTGCCCCTGCTTGGAATGCTGGGGTACACTGGCCCTATATATTTGCCATCATTAATTGATCCAGGGAGGAGTGGTAGAAACTGCCTTTGTAGCTTATTGATGTCAACTCTGAGGATATGTAACATGGATTAAGAGAAAACCTCTAGTAGTTTTACTTTCAGGAAGTCAAATGTTTTTCAATTCAGAAGCAAAAGGATTTATTTAGCACAGGCAAGTCAGTCCCATATGTCTGTCAAGAGGGAGAGAGGAAACTCTCTTGAGGGGAAACTCTCAAGAGGACTTTCTCTTGAGGCCCTTGTGTATTTCTCACTGGTTTTTACGCCAATCCCTGCCCCCTGACATATTTTAAGTCTTTCTTTCCTGATTGCCTATAAACCTTTTGGCCAGGTCATGCTCTGTTCTCTGTCCAGAATGTGGTTGGGATGAAGACAGGCAAGGCAGGAAGTTCCTGTCTATGAGGAACAGGCCCAATTCTATTCTTATAGTGGTGTAGGTGGGCTTTGTCCAGCAGGTCTGCGTGCTTTCTGTTTACTTCATCTAATTTCTGTAGCAAGAATTACAAAACAAAAGGGCAACTACTTTACCTACCAATCCTTGACCTCTAAAATACACTTATAGGGAATATGGC
This sequence comes from Trachops cirrhosus, assembly GCA_028533065.1. Lineage (NCBI taxonomy): Eukaryota > Metazoa > Chordata > Mammalia > Chiroptera > Phyllostomidae > Trachops > Trachops cirrhosus. Next base: position 2,498 of record JAPYXV010002966.1, read on the forward strand.
AGCCTGGCTAAATAAACTTGGTCCGGAGCCTCAGAATGTCTTTCCTTATGAGAGGGATGTGGGTCCAAATAGTAATGTACTTTTTGTCTTCTCCAAGGAATGCCCTTTGCCTGGCTATCTTTGGGGCCTGGAGAGAGCAGTGAGCGAGTGGAAACTTAGTAGTACAGTGGTATTTCTCTTGCTGACAGAGAATTCTCAAGCTTTTAGAGCCAAAAATTAGTGATAGAAGTAATCTGGTCTTTGCAATGTGGCCAAACTATGGTTTCAAAGAAGTATTTCCAACATTAAAAGTCAATAAAAAGGCAACTTGGTCTAGGATCTTGTAATATGTAAAGATCTGTAGAGATCTCTGCAGATCCTTTTTCTTAGGGGCCTCATGATTTTACAATGGCGAATTCCTCACTGGCTTGGAAAAATGAGGCCAGCATGTGAGAGGTGACATGCAATTGAAACAGATGACCAGAAGATGTCACTAGTAGTATTTATACGGTACCACTGGAGAACATCAGGTAAACTGATGCAGCAGTTTCTTCTTTCCAACTGGCTAAAAGTGAAACAACTGTGTTTTGTTAACACAGTGTTACACAGAAGCTTTTCTGTGGATTTCTGCCTTTATTCACAGCACTGCAGCCTACTTTTCTGCTTTATTAGGAGAATTACTTACAGTGAGTTCAAAGGCTGTAAGGTTTTGTTTGTTGAAGTTTGCTTCATGTATTTATGGTGCTTTCTAGTCTTGAAATTTTGACAAAAACAGTCCCCAGTTCTCAGGAAAGTAAGAGAATCCATTTGTTTAACAATGATTTGCTCATTTAGGGAATGTTCTAGGGGTGTAGATGTAAGGTAGTTATTGTCCATCCTGTCAAATTTTGTGCTCAAGACTTTTAACATTCTTTTTATGAGTTTAATGTAAAAAGGCATCAAGTTAATGCTGCCTTTCCATAATAGACAACTTCATGAATGAGTGACTCTGTCTACATACTTGTAGTACTATAAGAACTTACTTAAAAGCGACGTGGAGGCCACCAAGAAACTTGGGAGAAATGCAGCAAGAAGCCTCCATGACTGTGAGCATCTTGTTCAGTAGAAGACTTTCCAGACAAAGTAGAGGCGTCAGTACTACTGATGGCAACATAGAAACCTGTCATGGGCCTGGCAAACAAGGGCCTGCCAGTCATGGGAGGTAGTACAGCAGAGGTTGCAAAATTTTCTGCAAAGATCCAAATAGTAAATATTTTAGGCTTTGTGAGTTTTAAGGTCTCATTTGCAGCTACTCTAGTCTGCCATTGCAGCTTGAAAGCAGCCACAGACAATACCTAATTTAGTGGGCATGGCTTTATTTCAATAAAACCTTACAAAAACAGATGGCAGACTGATTTGGGAGATGCCATTCAACAATGGGCCATTGTTGCAGAACCCTGAACTGGAGGAAGGGGATGTAGCTTTTCCTTCTCTGATGCAGATATTTCCTTTTGATTCTCTTGTTTTCCTAGGATATAGCTGAGGGTTGTCCAGACGTGTTTGGCCTTGTTCTCACAGATTTTGCTGTACTATAAGAACAAAGGTGAGGAGCAGTTTCTGTTTCTGTGGCCACTGCAAGTAGAGAAAATCACTGACAAAAATAGGAGACAGTGGCCATTTGTTCTATCTCCTCCTCAAGTCTCAAAAGCAAGGGTTGTGTTGGGTCAAGTGGATTCAGCATAACTTTCTGGTGGCATCATGTCTGGCCAACAGTCATCCATTAATATAGGAGTTGGCACAGGACAGCCTGTGGGTCAAATCTGCACCTCCTCCTGTTTTGGTAAATGAAGTTTTATTGGAATACAGCCATACTCATTTGCTTACACATCATATGGTGCTGCTTTTGCTTTATAATGACAGTCAAGTAGTCACTACAGAGACTTTATGACCTACAGAACTTAAGATATTATCTATCTGGCCCTTTATAGAAAAAGTTTCCTGGCCTGTGCTCTACAGTGGTGCTTTTCAGACTCTGACAAAGGACTATTCTTTTCTTTTTCAAAATTCATGATGGCATGGAGTTCTGTTGTCCATGACTGGTAGAAGCTTTTACTGCATGTCATTCCCCATACAAGTGCTGAGACCCCACATTGGTCCATTGCTTTTGAAGGATATGAGTTCACACTCATGTGCTTGGAATGGAGTACAATGTCAAATAACTATGAAAGTTTTAAATGCTTTTACCCAAAGTGTGTTCTTAATCTAGTAGTAGACTAGGGACCAGGTAGGTTGTTGATCAGCAGTGTGATTCTAGGGCAGTGCTACTGAGAGGGCATCAAGCCATCCACTTCACTTAAATATCTTGTTAAAATGCAGATTTTGATTCATTTAGTAAATCTAGGGTAGAACTTGTCATTCAGAATATCTAACAAACTTCTGGATGATATTGATGCTGCTGGTCTGTGGGCTACACGTTGAGAGGGACAGCTCTAGAAGTATTTCTAAAGCAGTCAAATTAGGCATCAGAGATAGGCTCTACTCACAGAATGGTGATGGCTACATGATTCCCACTTGACTGATAAGAACTATATTACATAGAGAAGTGAAGCACTTTGCAGTGGGCAACAAAGACTGAAATGCAGATGCCACTGACCAAGGGAAGCTGAATAAACTACACCCTTCCCCTTCCCCATCATAATAGTTATCCAGAAATCAGCTTTCCTAGTGTTCACATCATTAGCTGAAACCAAATCAGTAGTGGTATTGATTATAGCCTGTTAAACAAGTGTGGGATAGAGAGAGATGCAAATTACTCTTAACCTCCCTCCCTCTTTCTCATTCTACCTTCTTCCTCCTCTCACATTAGTATGTGTTTGAATTGTCTCCAGATCTTCACTAGAACCAGCAAGATATTGGGAAAGAATATCTCAAGCAGGAAATGGAACCCTTTTTACATTCTTGTAATATTAACTTGCAAAAACTATGCTTAAGAGGCAATGCAAATAACTTTTTGTGTCATTTGGGAGCACTATTGTACTCATATATGCCAGACTTTGAATTTGCATTGAGCTTTCTTTTTTTAAATTTCTTTTATATACGTATATATTTTTATAGTTGTTCAAACACAGTTTTCTGCCTTTCCCCTCACCCCTCCTCACCACCCCAGGCCCCTCACCTCCTTCCCCTGTTTCTACCCTGCCTTGTTATTGTCCATGTGTCCTTTACAATTGTTCCTGTAAACCCTTCACTCTTTTCTCCCATTATTGCCTCCTCTCCCCACTCTGGTCACTGTCAGTCTGTTCTCAATTTCAATGTCTTTCGCTCTACTTTGCTTGCTTGTGCATTTTGCTGATTAGGTTCCAGTTAAAGGTGAGATCATATGGTATTTGTCCCTCACCTCCTGGATTATTTCACTTAGGATAATGCTCTTCAGTTCTATCCATGCTATCATAAAGGGTAGGAACTCCTTCTTTCTTTCTGCTATGTAGTATTCCATCATGTAAATGCACCATAGTTTTTTTGATCCATTCATTTACTGATGGGCACCTAGGTTGTTTCCAGCACTTAGCTATTGTAAATTGTGCTGCTATGAACAGTGGGGTGCATGGGTTCTTTTGGATTGGTGTTTCAGGATTCTTAGGATATAGTCCCAGCAGTGGAATTGCTGGGTCAAAAGGCAGTTCCATTTTTAGTCTTCTGAGGAAATTCCATACTGTTTTCCATAGTGGTTGTACCGGTCTGCAATCCCACCAACAGTGCACTAGGGTTCCCTTTTCTCCACAACCTCCCCAACACTTGTTTGTTGCTTTGTTTATGATGGCCATTCTGACCAGTGTGAAGTGGTATCTCGTGGATTTAATTTTTATTTCTCTATTGGCTAGCAATAGTGAGCATCTTTTCATATGTATCTGGGCCCTCCTTATGTTCTCCTTCTAGAAGTGCCTGTTCAAGTCCTTTGCCCATTTTTTAATTGGGCTGCTTGGCCTCTTAGAGTGGAGTCATGTGAGTTTTTCATATATTTTGGAGATTAAACCCTTGTCTGAGGTATCATTAACAAATATGTTTTCCCATATGGTTGGTTCACTTTTCATTTTAATGCTGTTTTCCTTAGCCATACAGAAGCTTTTTATTTCAATGAGATCCCATTTGTTTATTCTTTCCTTTATGTCCCTTGCTTTAAGGGACATATCAGTGAAGATGTTGATGTGTGGAATATCTGAGATTTTCCTGCCTATGTTCTCCTCTAGGACTTTAATGGTGTTAAGACTTATATTTTAGTCTTTTAACCACCTTGAATTTATTTTTCTGTACGGTGTAAGTTGGTGATCAAGCTTGATTTCTTTGCATGTAGCTGTCCAGTTCTCAACACCATTTGTTGAGGAGGCTATTTTTGTTCTATTTTATGTTGCTTCCCCCGTTATCAAATATTAATTGACTGTAGAGAGTTAGGTTTGTTTCTGGGCTCTCTATTTCATTCCATTGATTCATATGTCTATTCTTATGTGAGTATGAGGCTGCTTTGATTACTGTGGACTTATAATACAGTTTGGTATCAGGTATTGTGATCCCTTCTACTTTGCTCTTCTTTCTCAAAATTGCTGCAGCTATTCATGATCATTTATGGTTCCATATAAATTTTAGAAGTGTTTGTTCTGTATCTGTGAAATATGTCATTGGTACTTTAATAGGTACTGCATTGAATCTATAAATTACTTTGGGTAGTATGGACATTTTGATGATGAAAATTCTTCCAATCCATGAAAACGGTATATGTTTCCATTTGTTTGTGTCTTCCTTAATTTCTTTCTTCAGTGTTGTATAGTTTTCTGAGTACAAGTCTTTTTCCTCCTTGGTTAGGTTTATCCCTAGGTATTTTATTTTTCTTGTTACTATATCAAATAGGACTTTTTTTTCCTGATTTCTGTTTCTGATATTTCATTGATGGTATACAAAAATGCCTTTGAATTGACTTTGTATCCTGTTGTTTTGCCAAATGGATATATTAGGTTGAGCAATTTTTTGGAGGCCTCTATAGGATTTTCGTTTTTTTTTTTTAATTTAAATGTTTTATTTTATTTTTTAGTAATTATTTTATTGTTGTTCAATTACAGTTGTTTGCATTTTTCCCCAACCACTCCCATCCCCACCCCAGCCAAACCCACTTCTCTCTGTTGCTTCCATCCTCCTCTTTGGTTTTGTCCATATGTCCTTTATAGTAGTTCTGGAAAACCCTTCCCCTCATTATTCCATCCTACCTCCCCTTGGTTACTGTCAGATTGTTCTTAAATCCAATGTCTCTGGTTGTATTTTGCTGTTCTTTTCTTTGGTTGGTTATGTTCCAGTTAAAGGTGAGATCATATGGTATTTGTCCCTCACCTTCCAGCTTATTTCACTTAGCATAATGTTCTCCAGTTCCATCCACACTGTTGCAAAGGATAGGAGATCCTTCTTTCTCTCTGCTGTGTAGTATTCCATTGTGTAAATGTACTATAGTTTGTTGATCCACTCATTTACTTATGGACACTTAGGTTGCTCCCAACACTTGGATATTGTAAATTGTGCTGCTATAAACATTGAGGTGCATAGGTCCTTTTGGATTGGTGTTTTAGGGCTCTTGGGATATAATCCCAGCAGTGGAATTGCTGGGTCAAAAGGCAATTCCATTTTTAGTCTTCTGAGGAAATTCTATACTGTTTTCCACAATGGCTGCACCTGTCTGCATCCCCACCAACAGTGCACTACGGTTCCCTTTTCTCCACATCCTCCCCAACACCTGTTTGTTGCTTTGTTTATGATGGCCGTTATGATCAGTGTGAAGTGGTATCTCATTGTGGTTTTAATTTGCATCTCTCTGATGACTAATGATGCTGAGCATCTTTTCATTTATCTCTGGGCCCTCTGTAAGCCCTCCTTGGAAAAGTGTCTGTTCAAGTATTTTGCCCAATTTTAAATTGTGTTTTTTGTCTTCCTGGAGTGGATTAGTGTGAGTTCTTCATATATTTTGGAGATCAAACCCTTGTCTGAGGTATCACTGGCAAATATGTTTTCCCATATAGTTGGTTCTCTTTTTATTTTAATGCTGTTTTCTTTGGCCATGCATAAGCCTTTTATTTAGATGAGGTCCCTTTTGTGTATATTTTTCTTTATGTCCCTTGTGTTAGGGGACATGTCAGTGAAGATGTTGATGTGTGGAATATCTGAGATTTTGCTGCCTATGTTTTCCTCCAGAACTTTTATGGTGTCACAACTTATATCTAAATCTTTTATCCACCTTCAACTTATTTTTGTGCATGCTATACTTTGGTGGTCGAGTTTCATTTTTTTGTATGTAGCTGTCCAGATCTCCCAACACCATTTGTTGAAGAGGCTATGTTTACTCCATGTTATGCTTCTTCTGCTTTTGTCAAATATTAATTGACCATAGAGACTTCCGTTTATTTCTGGGCTCTCTATTCTGTTCCATTGATATGTGTCTATTCTTATGCCAATACCAGGCTCTTTTGATTACTGTGGTCTTGTAATACTGTTTGATGTAATGTACTGTGATCTGTCTAATTTTGCTCTTCTTTCTCAAAATTCCTGCAGCTATTCGAGGTTATCTATGGTTCCATATAAATTTTTGAAATGTTTGTTCTATAACTGTGAAATATGTCATTGGTACTTTAAATGGGAATGCATTGAATCTATAAATTACTTTGCATAGTATGGACAATGTGGTGATGTTAATTCTTCCATCCATGGGCATGATACATACTTCCATTTGTTTGTGTGTTCTTTAATTCTTTTCTTCAGTTTGCGTAGTTTTCTGAGTACAGGTCTTTTACCTCCTTGGTTAGGTTTATTCCTAGGTACTTTATTTTTCTTGTTGCTATATCAAATGTGATTTTTTCTTGATTTGTTTCTGATATTTCACTGTTGGTGTACAAAATACCTTTGATTTCTGAATATTGACTTTGTATTCTGCTGTTTTGCCCAATTCACATATTAGGCCGAGTAGTTTTTGGTGCATTTTATCTGATTGTCTGTGTACACTCTCTTGTCATCTGCAAACAATGACAATTTTGCTTCCTTCTTTCCAATTTGGACGCCTTTTATTTCTTTTCCTTGTCTGATTGCTGTGGCTAGGACTTCCAATATTATGTGGAATAGGAGTGGTGAAAGTGGGCATTCTTGTCTTGTTCCTGATCTCAGTGGGAAAGCTCTAAGTTTTACCCACTGAGTATGATGTTGGCTCTAAGTCACATGTATATGGCCTTTATTATGTTGAGGAATGCTCCCTCTAATCCCCGTTTGGTAAGTGTTTTTTATCATAAATGAGTGCAGTACCTTAACAAATGCTTTTTCCACATCTATGGATATAATCGTGTGATTTTTTTTATCAATATGTGATATGTTACATTTATTGATTTGTGAATTTATAACATCCTTGTATCTGTGGGATGAATCCCACTTGATCATGGTGTATGATCTTTTTTTGTGTTGCTCAATGCTGTTTGCCAATATGTTTTTTTTTTGGAGCATTTTAGTATCTATGTTCATCAGTGATATTGGCTTAGAATTTTCTTTCTTCGTTGTGTCTTTATCAGGTTTTGGGATTATAATGATGCTGGCTTCATAAAAAGAATTTGGGAGTCTTCCATCTTCTTGAGTGTTTTGGAATAATCTGTGAAGGATAGGGGTTAGCTATTCCTTAAATGATTTGTAAAATTCTTCTATGAAACCGTCTAGTCCAGGGATTTTGTTTGGAGTTTTTTTTAATACTGATTCAATTCAGTCAGCTGTTATTGGTCTGTTTAGGCTTTCTTCTTCTACTTCACTCAGTTTTGGAATATTATATTTCTCTAGAAATTAGTCAATTTTACCCAGGTTTTCAAATTTCTTGGCATGTAGTTCTTCATAATAATTTCTTACAATCCTTTGTATTTCTGTGGTGTCACTTGTAATCTCTCCTCTTTCATTTCTGATTGTGTTTTTTTTGTGTCCTCTCTCTTTTTTCCTTGGGGAGTCTGCTTAATGGCTTGCCAATTTTGTTTATCTTTTCAAAGAACTAGTTCCTGGATTTATTGATCCTTAGAATTGTGCTTTTCATCTCTATGTCATTTAATTCTGCTCTGATCTTGGTTATTTCCTTCCTTCTACTTGCTCTAGGCTGTATTTCTTGTTGTTTTTCCAGTTCAGTAGGCTGGGTTTTTTACTTAAAATGTTTCTGTCTTTTTTAAATACACCAGTATCACTGCAAACTTCCCTCTCAAGACTGCTTTCACTGTGTCCCAAAAGTTTTGAGTTGTTGTGAGTTCCTTTTCATTTGTTCCACAGTCTTTTTGATTTCTTCCTTGATCTCGTTCTTGACCCATTCATTGTTTAATAGCATGCTGTTCAATCTCCATCAGTTTGAATTTTTTTTGAATTTTTTTCTTGAGGTTGGTTTCTAGCTTCAGTCTCTTGTGGTCAGATAAAATGCTTGATTTGATTTCAATTTTCTTGCATTTTTTTGAGGGTTATTTTTTGTCCTATCATATGGTCTATCTTTGAAAATGTTCCATGAAAAGAATGTGTATTTTGTTCTTTTCTATTAGTTAAGTCCATTTGATTTAGGGCATTGTTCAATGCCACAATACCTTTGTTGATATTTTGTTTGGAAGATTTATCCATTTTTGACAGTGGGGTGTTGAAATCCCCTACTACACTTGTGTTGCTGTCAATATATTTCTTGAAGTCCTCCAAGATTTTCTTTATGTATTTGGGTGGTCCTATGTTGGGTGCATATATATTTACAATGTTTATGTCTTCTTGGTGGATTCTTCCCATGAATATTACAAATTACCTTCTGGGTCTCTTTTTTATGGCCCTTGTTTTAAAGGCCATTTTGTCTGATATGTGTGTTGCTACTTTGGCTTTCTTTCACTGTCCATTTGCTTGGAAATTTTTTTGCAGTCCTTCACTTTCAGTCTGTGTAGGTCTTTTGTTCTGAAGTGAGTCTCTTGTAGGGTGCATATGTGTGAGTCATGCTTTCTTATCCATTCAGCTATTCTATGTCTTGATTGGAGCATTTAATCCATTTACATTTAAGGTTATTATTGATAGGTACTTATTCATTGCCATTTTTTCATACCTCTTGTCTCCTATCTCTGACTCTTTTCCTTTCTTTTATTAAAGAAGTCCCTTACAGAGCTCTCTTGCACAGCTGGTTTGCTGTAGGTGTATTCATTTAGACTTCTTTTTTCTGGGAAGCTCCTTACTTGGCATTCCATCTTAATTGAGAGCCTTTATGGGTAAAGTAGTCTTGGTTTCAGACTTGTAGTTTTCATTACTTGGAATATTTCTTGCCATTGTCTTCTGGCTTGGAGCCTTTCCATTGAGAAGTCAGGTGCTGGGGCTTCCAGCCAAGATGGAGGCATAGGTAGACGCACTGTGCCTCCTCGCACAACCAAGATAGGGACAACAACAATATAGAAACAAAATAACAACAAGAACTGACAGAAAATTGAACTGTGTGGAATTTGGACACCCAAGGAGTTAAAATTAGATACGTTCATCCAGACCGGTAGGAGGGGAGTTGTACCAGGTGAGGGCCAGGGAGCAGAGAGCAGAGCAACTGGGGCAGTGCTCAAGACCACAGTGGGCAGACCCTGGGCACACAAGCGGCGGTGGCTGGTGGACCCCAGTCTGAAGGTGGTGATGGGCAGACCCAGCGAGGTGGCCACTTTGAAGCAAGGCCCTGCGCACAACTCAGGGGCCCAGCTCTGGGAAATAGAGCTTTGGGTCACTGACTGAGGAAGGTCCTGCAGGGTGCACAGACCCACCCACATGAGAATTGGCACCAGAGGGGCCCAGTTGGCTTGCAGAAAGCAGTGGAGGAATCTGGGGTCCTACAGAGAGTGGAGCAAGTGCCATTGTTCCTTCTCAGACCTCACCTCCACATACAGCACCACATCCAAGCAACTGGGGTGCCCCGCCCTGGTCAGCACCTAAGTCCTCAGCCCTCACTACAGGTGCTCGACAAGACCAAAAAACAAAAATAACAGCAAAGAGATGGCTCAAACAGAAGAATTGAAAACCCCAGAACCCATTCTTTTAAGTGACCAAGAGATAGCCAACCTATCAGATGCACAGTTCAAAGCACTGGTGATCAGGAAGCTCACAGAATGGGTTGATTTTGTTTGCAAGCTAGATGAAAAAATGAAGGCTACACTAAGTGAAATGAAGAAAAATGCACAGGGAACCAA
>JAPYXV010002967.1:0-12680 GCA_028533065.1 Trachops cirrhosus
TTAGGATATAGACCCAGCAGTGGAATTGATGGATCAAAGGGCAGGTCCATTTTTAGTTTTCTGAGGAAGTTCCATACTGTTTTCCACAGTGGTCGTACCAGTTTGCAATCCCACCAACAGTGCACTAGGGTCCCTTTTTCTCCACAACCTCTCCAATACTTGTTGTCTGTTGTTTTATTTATAATGGCCATTCTGACTGGTGTGAAGTGGTACCTCCAAGATTTTCTTGATGTATTCGGATGCTCATATGTTGGTTACATATATACTTACAATGTTTATGTCTTCTTGATGGATTCTTCCCTTGAGTATTATGAAGTGACCTTCTGGGTCTCTCTTTATGGCCCTTTTTTGGAAGTTTATTTTGTCTGATATGAGTATTGCTCCCTCAGCTCTTTTTCCCTGTCCGTTTGCTTGGAAAATTTGTTTCCAGCCCTTTACTTTCAGTCTGTGTAGGTCTTTTACACTGAGGTGGGTCTTTTTTTTGCAGCATATTTGTGGGTTATGCTTTCTTATAGATTCAGCTAAACTATGTCTTTTGATTGGAGCATTTAATCCATTTAAGTTTAAGGAAACTATTGATAGGTACTTATTCATTGTCATTTGTTCATACCTGTGTTTCTCTCTCTCACTCTTCTCCTTCCATTTCTTGAAGGAGTCCCTTTAGCATCTCTTGCAGAGCTGGTTTGGTGGAAGTGTATTCTTTTAGACTTCTTTTGTCTGGGAAGGACCTTATTTGGCTTCCATCTTAATTGATAGCCTTGCTGGGTAAAACAGTCTTGGTTGTAGGGCTCTGGTTCTCATTACTTGTAATATTTCTTGTCATTCTCTTCTGGCTTGGAACATTTCTGTTGAGAAGTCAGCTGGTAGCCTTATTGGGGCTCCCTTGTATGTTACTTCCTGTTTCTCCCTTGCTGCCTTTATATGACTCTCTCTTTGTCTTAGAATTTTTCCTTTTTAACTATGATGTGTCTTGAAGTGGGCCTCATTGGGTTCTTCTTGACAGGGACTCTCTGTGTTTCCTGGATTTGTGTGACTTTTTCTCTCATCAAATTAGCGAAGTTTTCCATCATTAGTCGATCACTCAGGTTTTCTATCACTTACTCTTCTTCTCCTTCTGGTGTCCTTATTATACGGATATCATTCCATTTCATGTTGTCCTGTAGATCCCTTAACACCTCTTCATTGTTTTTTGAGTCTCTTTTGCTCTTCTTGTTTCACTAGGTGTTTTTTTCTACCTTTTTCTCCAGATCACTCATTCAGTACTGCTTATAATTACCTATAAGCAGGCAGTTATAAACCTGCTTATAATTCCTTCTGATGTATTTTTTATTTTTGATATTTTATTGTTCATTTCTTCCTCAGTTTTGTTTATATTTTCTATTTCCTTTTTCATACTGTTGTAGTTCTTACTCAGTTCCTTGCAGTTGTCTGTGAGTCCTTTGAGCATTTTATAACTATTATTTTGAATTCTATATCTCATTGTTTAGTTACCTCCATTTCATTTATTTCTTATAGTGGGGAATCTTCCATTCCTTTTGATTGCATGTTCTTTTTTTGTCTCTCCATTTTATGACTCTTTTTTGTTTCTGCATTTCCTGATGTTTCCCTTTGCTAGCTGTCTTTGCAGGGTGAACTTCTATGGTAGCAATTCTATGGGGTTCAGTGGTGTAGTCTCTTTGATCTCCTTGTCTGGATGCTCTAGGTTTGCCCTTTCTTCTGTTTGTGTGGGCTCTCTTGTTGTACTTAGTTTTTCACCTTTTGTTGTTTCCGTTGTTGGTGGTTTTTCTCCTCTAGCAGGTATACTGATGTTCACAGCTTCCACATTTTCTTGTTTGTGATCAGTGGCAGTGTTATGGAAAAATTACTCACAAGCAGTCGGAATGGTGGAGCACTCTTTTATTTCGTGCGGGCTCAGAGGAGGCAGTCTCCAAATTCTGAGCCCCGTTCTGTGGGTTTACTCTACTTTTATGAGCGAGAAGCAGGTTACAGAAGCAGGATGCGGTTAGATATGTGTGTATCTGGGACATGCAGGCTTCGGGCAGGGTTAGTGCACTCTGTTCTACTGGAGCGTTACAAAATTCATTTCAAACTACTACTTCCTTGTTCATAGCCTGCTTCAGCAGGAGGTAAGCAAAATGGATTAAGACAGAGGGGGAGTATTTTATGACATTTAAAATATCAGCAAGTAGAGAAGAGATAGGAGATTCTTTGGATAAGTATAGTGTTAACTGTGATATTGCACCCAATGAGCCACTTTTTATGAAAGGTGAAAGAGAGATATGACTCTTGTTACAGGGGAGGAGGATTGTGAGCTGAATCCAGAAATCAGTACACTTGTGCAAGGTTAGATGATGAGATATAGTGAAAGTAAAGGATAAAAAGTAGGTATAGTGTGAGAAAGAATAGAGTTAACTATAATAATAATAATGCTCAGGTTTGAAGTGAAGTGGGCCAAGATCGGGTGGGGGGGTTGCTGTGTAGTATCTACAAGTGTATGGAGCAAGTTATTTACAATAGCACTAGAACAACAATAATATGGCAAGAAATGTTTGATTTTAATAACCAGAATAGAAAGTACCTGATCAGAGTTGTGTGTTATTGGAACATGGGTGAAGTGAAAGAAGGAAAATTAAAAGAGAATAAAGAGAGAATAGGAAAAACCAGTCAAAAAAATGCAATTAAATGGAGAATTAAAACAAGGAAAACTAAACACAAGTAAGAGAAATAAAAAAATACTAATAAAATAAAAGTGGTAAAAATAATGAAAAGATAATAATAATACAAATATACACTAAAATGCTAGCTCTATGGATTAGCAAAGTGACATTTGTCTCAGTTTCTCAGTTTTTGGGGGTTAGCCTTGTGCTCCCCTTTGGATCTGTCTCTGGAACCTTCATAACTCCACATCTTATTGTTTCATTTGGAGGAAGGAAAAAAAAAAGAGAGAGGATCCAAAAAGAAAGTAAATAAGCCTCTTGCTGACTTTAAACTTGTTTAGTGAGTTCTGCTGGTCTTCCTAGATAACACAGGAAGAGTGGGGCTGGGCTTCGCTTTTCTCCCTTCCTATTGTTTTGAGAGGACGGAGACCATGTCTGGGTTGCAATTTCCTGGCCTCCACCATCTGAGTCCTCTCTTAACTGCCAGGCTCAAATTAGCCACTCAGTCTCTGCGTGCATAGTGTGAGTCAATCTCAAGCGTGAAGCCCGAGGCAAACCGGTGCATGAGGTTCTGCTCAGCTGTTCAGTCTCTGAGTTAGTGCAGCTGAAATCTCCCTCAGGGCACCAGCTGCTGCTGAGAGTTCCTTACAAAGCAGCTGCTGGCTGTTCTTAATAAGCAAAGGATTTTCACGGAGCCCAGCTTTCCAGCCAGTCCAGAGACTATCCAAGTCAGGGTTCAACAGAGTCCAATTCCTTCCTTCTCCACGTGTCACCCAGCATCTCAGTTTGTCTGGTGCCTGTGTCCACAGTCCCAGCGGATGTGTATGGCCTCTGTGTGTCTCCCACTTCATCTCTATTTCACCCAGCGACTTCCAGCATCCAGGTCATTCATGGTGCCAGGCTGCCCTCCCTGCTCTGATAGAAGAGGGAGCTGGTGATATAATTCTTCTCCCCATATTCCGTGTCATGCACTGTGCTGGGGACTGCAGCAGTCTTTGTCCCCGCATAGATCCGAGGAACCTTACCATCTCGGGGCAATCATCTCACCGTCTGTTTTTGCATATTCTCTGCAGTTTTTTGCCTCCAAACTTCACATAAGCTGGGATTCCATTGGCTGTTTACTCTGTTCCTCAGAAGATTGGGTAGGTGTTCCAGCTGGGCACAGGGAGTACTGGGCTCTGCTCCCACCTACTTCACTGCCATCTTTCCCTTTCTTTATCCATGCTTCTGATGAAAAGATTTAAAAGAATTAATCTGAGAACTATGGAGAATTGATATCAAGAGTAGGCTGGTACAATAGACCTATCACAGGAAGAATTCTCTAAGATCACACCTTTTTGAGAAAAGCAGCTGGTTTTTGTTTCTCTAGAGTCAAGGGGCCTCTGGAGCAATCACTATGTATAGGGAATTGGGGAGTGGGAGATAAAAGGGGTAAAGTCAAGGTGTGGTGAAACACATTGGCAGTAGAAGGGAGCAGGCAATATGAAAGGAGGATGATGTTTCAATGGTGATCCAAAGACTATAAAAATATTCATCGCCTTTCTTCTTCAAATTTATTTATAATTGTGGAAACCCCAAAGTTAGGTTCTATGTTCATCTGTTTCTTCTTTGTTTCTTTGGATTTATATATACAAATAAATATAATATGGTTAATCTTCATAATAATACTTACCTATTTTTTAATGTGACCTGTTTACCAAATGAACCTTCTAATGGAGCATATAAAAGAATGATCATGAGGAAGAACAAAAATTACTATAAATATCTGCCATTTAAAATTACATGGACAAAGTTTATTCTTCAAGCATTTTAAGGTTAAGATTCTTCAATTCAATATTAACATTTTATAATGAAAAATATTTTTAGAAATAAGAACCATTTGGGAAGCTAAACATGATTCTACCTCATACTAAATGATGTTTCCCACCATCCAGAATCTCTGCAACCCTCTGCTCCACCTTCTTTGGCTTTTCAATGCTACTTCTTGGAAATGGAAAAGCAAAACACCAAGTTGCATTTTTCTGAAAATATATCTCCCTCATTTTAAATGCAAATCATTTTTTTGAATGCCTGGAGGATGCTGCATCAGCAATAAAAGAATCAAGAGTATTAGAAAAACATTTTGTGAAGTAGTTACCAAGTAAAGTGAACACTCAGCAAGCACATTCCTGCAATTGTGTGTCAACATTTGCAAGCTTGTTACGCACAAATGCAATTCATGTGATTCTCACAAAGTCTGACTGTTGCAGCAATACCACTGACATTCTAAGATAGGCTGTGCTACCTATTTTAGGCATAGGAAAGAACTAACATATTTGCCATTCAAAATACATGGAAGAGCTATATATTCTAGTCAACATTTATAATTTTTTTATTCAACAATGACTTTTATTTCAACTTGATGATAAAACCAAATCTTCAATACTTTAAAAAATATACAACCCTGTATGGGATAGTTCTACTTCAATTTATTTTCTTCATAGGATGTGAATGCTAAACTGATTTGACTATAGGCAAGGGTATTTTTATAGTTATTTATTTATTTATGTATGTATTTATTTATATATTTTCTTTAGTGTTGTTTATGCTGTTACAGTTGTCCTAATATTTCCCCTTTGCCCCTCTCCACCCAGCCTGCCCACACTTGCATAGTCACTCTCCACACAAAATTCCATGTTCATGGAACTTTCATATATGTTGTGTGACTAATCCCTTCACCCTCTTTGAGTTTCCACCTCCCACCTCCCCTCTTACTGTTGTTAGTCTATTCCATGATTCTATGCCTCTGGTTCCATTTTGCTCATTAGTTTATTTTGTTCATTAGTTTATTCCTATAAGTGAGATTATATAGTGTTTGCCTTTCACCTACATGGGCTTATTTCACTTAGCATTTTAGTCTCTAGGTCCATCCATGATGTTGCAAAAGTAGGGAGTCTTTTTTGTGCTGCATAGTATTCCATTGTATAAATATACCACTGTTTTTTAATTCACTCATCTACTGATGGGCACTTAGGCTGTTTCCAAATCTTAGCTACTATATATAGCTCTGCTATGACCACAGGGGTACATAAGTTATTTTGAGTTGGTGATTCATTATTCTTAGCGTATATTCCCAGCAGTGGAATTCCTGGGTCAAAAGGTAGTTCCATTTTTTTGAAGAAATTCCATACTGTTTTCCATAGTGGTTGCACCAGTCTGAATGTCCACCAACAGTGTACTAGGGTTCCCTTTTCTCTACATCCTCACCAGCACTTGTTATTTGTTGATTTATTAATGATAGCCATTTTTGCAGATGCAATATGATATCTGTTTGTGGTTTTAATTTGCATTTCTAAGGTGGCTAGTGATGTTGAGCATTTTTTCATGTGTCTATGGGCCATCTGTATGTCCTCCTTGGAGAAGTGTCTGTTTAGGTCCTTTGTGCATATTTAAATTGGTGTGTTTATCTTCCTATTGTTGAGTCCTATAAGTTCTTTATATATTTTGGAGATTAAACCCTTGTGTCATTGGCAAATGCACTTGTCATCTTGATGATGGTTTCTTTAGCTGCATAGAATTTTTTAACATTTGATATAGTCCCATTTGTTTCTTTTTCCTTTATCTCCCTTGCCCAATGAGATACATCAGCAAAAATATTGATACTTGGGATGCCTGAAATTTTACTGCCTATGTTTTTCACTAGAAATTTTATAGTATCACAACTTATATTTAAGTCTTTTATCCATTTTGAGTTTATTCTGCTGTATGTTGTAAGTGGTATACTTTCATTTTTTTCATGTACCAGCCAGTCCTTCCAACACTATTTATTGAAAAGACTATCTTCACTCCTTTGTACTCTCATGACCCCTTTGTCAAACCTTAATTGCTCATAAAGATATGGATTTAATTCTAAGCTCTCTATTCTGCTCCATTGATCTATGGGTCTGTTCTTTGGCCAGCACCAGACTGTTTTGATAACCATGGCCTGGTAATATAGTTTGATATCAGATATTGTGATTCCTTCAACTTTGTTCTTCTTTCTCAATAATGTTTAGGCTTTCAGGTCTTTTTTTTTTGTTCCATACAAATTTTTAGATGATTTTTTCTAGATCTGTGAAATAGCCATTTGTATTTTCATAGGAAATCAGTTAAATCTATAGATTTATTTATGTAGTATGGACAGTTTAATGATGTTAATAATTCCAATATATGAACACAGTACATGCTTCCATTTATTTGTATCTTCCTCAATTTCTTTCTTCAGTGTTCTATAGTTTCTCAATTACAGGTCTCACTTCCTGTTTTAAATTTATTCCTAGGCATTTATTATTATTTTTTGTCATGATAGTAAATGGGATGACTTTCTTAGTTTCTTTTACTAATGGTTCATTGTTGGTGTACAAAAATGCCGTCAATTTCTGGACATTGACTTTGTATTCTGCTATTTTGCCAAATTCAGTTATTAGGTTGAGTAGTATTTGGGTAGGCCCTATAGGGTTTTCTACATACAATATCATATCATTTGCAAATAATGACATCTTTACTTCCTCTTTTCCAATTTGGATTCCTTTTATTTTTTCTTGCTGATATTTGTGTCTAGAACTTCCAGTACTATGCAGAATAAGAGTAATGGTATGAACATCCTGTCTTTTTCATGATCTTAAGGGAAATACTATTACTTTTTGCCCATTGAATTTGTTGTTGGCAGTAGGTTTTTTTTTTTTGTATATGGCCTTTATTATGATGAGTTATGCTCCCTCTATTCCCACTTTGCTGAATGTTTTTATCATAAATGGGGGCTGTTTAATCAAATGCTTTTTCTGCATCTAGTGATATGATCATGTGATTTGTATTCTTCATTTTGTTTATATGAGGTATTGCATTTACTGATTTGTGAATATGGTACTATCCTTGTTTCCCTGGAATAAACCCCATTTGATCATGGTGTATGATGTTTTTAATGTATTGCTGGATCTGCTTTGCCAGTATGTTGTTGAAGATTTTAGCATCTATGTTCATCAGAAATATTAGCCTGTAATTTTCTTTATTTTCTGTGTCTTCAGCCGGTTTTGGAATAAGGATAATACTGACTTCATAAAAGAGATTGAGAGTCTTCTCTGTTCTCCATTTTTTTGGAATAGTTTAGAAGAATTAGAGTTAGTTCTCCTTTGAATGTGTGATAATACTCATCTGTGAACCCATTGGTGAAGGGCTTTTGTGTGCAGGGAGCATTGGTGAAGGGCTTTTGTGTGTCATGTTTTCTTATTCATTCAGCTACCCTATGTTTTTTTATAGGATTATTATTCCATTTATATTTAAGGTTATTATTGATAAGTATTTATCCATTGCCACTTTCCCTTGGTTCCTGTGTATTCTCTTCTCTCTCTCTCTCTCTCTCTCTCTCTCTCTCTTATTTTTCTTTTTAAATCAATCACTTTAACATCTCTTGTAATTGTGATTTGGTAGAAATGTACTCCTTCACCCCCTTTTTTTGTCAAGGAAACTCTTTATTTCATCTTCCTTTTTAAAAGAAAGTCATGTTTGATTGAGTAGTTTTTTTTGTTCTTAGATCACTCAGGTCATATTTCTGACATATTGAATTACATGTATCGGTCTTGTTATGTGAATTTCCCCTGATTTCTACTGAAAATCCCATGTAACATCTATATATCATTTTAGGGCTCTATTTTTAATGAATTTTTAAGTAGAAGGATTTATACTTTGGACACAAATGTGAAATTTGCCTTTGCTGATTTTTTCTCCTCTGATTCTTTTGACACTCCCAAATTTAACTTCCATCAGTGTAGCATTTTTATGCTCTAGTTCTATCTATGTATTAACATGCTATTGGATTTTTAAGGAATAATTTCCTCCAATAGAATTTTTCTTTTAAATAGAACTCTTTTCAGTGAAAAGACTTTAAAACACAAGAAATGTAAAATTAAAATTATGAATTACTGTAAGTAAAGTTTATATTTTTGAACTAGGAAACCAGTCCAATAAAACTTACCTAGAAAAGTCACTAAAATTAAAAAGAAGGGAAATTGGGGAGGGGGAGCTCATGGTGGAGTAGGAGAATATATAGCACACATACTCTTGGAACCAAGTTGGAAATAAAATTAAAGAGAGGCCTAGAAACCTGAAATAGAAGACTATCCAAAAGGAGACTTTAACCAAGAACAGGAAAAAACACCATGACCAATAGAAAGTATGAAGTAATTGAAGGGGCCAGCTCATTCACAAGAGTGATGGGCAGAGCCAGTGGCACAGCTGTGGGTCCTTTCCCCTGAAAACAGTTAAGTCAGGAACACAAACTGGGTCCCAAGCACAGAATGCTAGTGACATGATCAGCAGACCACATAGCAACCAGTGGTGAAAGGCTGAGGAGTTTGTGTCTGCTAGAGCAAGATGAGATCTGCTAGAAACAGAGCCACTATTTTATTTCTTATTTTTAAAGGGGCCAAAGCACAAGTCTTGTGTTTGTAACCATACACCTTGGGCCCCAGCAAAGGGAAGGTGGCATGGACTGCAGTTGCATGAAGTCTAAAGTAGGAGGCATAGGGAAAGCAGTGAGCAGCTATATCTTTGCTAAGATATACCTGGACTACTTTGCAGCCATGTTGCTTGAGAAGAGCAAGCCCCTCACAGGAGGAAAGTGCTTACCCCACCCTGTGGGATATCACTTGACCCACATTCCTTCTGGAAGTCTGCATCCTCCACCCTACTTGCTTAGTTTTTCCTTTTATGTAGTTTGTGAGGTTTTAAAAAAAAACGATTGTATTTACTTATATTTAGAGAGAGGGGAAGGGGGGAGAAAGAGATGAAGAGAAACATCAATGTGTGCTTGCCTCACAGGCAACCCCCACTGGGGCATGGCCTGTAACCTAGACATGTGTCCTTACTGGGGGAGTAAAACCAGTGACCCTTTGGTTCACAGGCCGGTACTCAATGCATTGAGCCATACAAGCCAGGAGTTTTTTTGTGTTTTTTCCCCTTTTTTCTTTCTTTTCTCCGATCTTGCATCTTAACCCCTGCTGAAGAGGCAGCAACATACACAGACTCAGGGATTGTCAGACTGGTTATAGGGCACAGCCATATCATATACTCAAATAGACTGGTGCTTCCCCCTCACAGGAGTGCCATAAAACATCCTCCCAGTTTCTGGGAGACCCAAAACCTGGACTTTGAGGGCTCCATCCCATAGCCTACTAGGGGACCAACCCTATTGAGTACAGGGAAATAATCCCAGATTCAGACTAGTGGCTTTGGGGCAGGGGAACACACCTGCCATATTCCCTGAAGTCTGAAAAGCATCTGCCTTGGGAGATCTAGAAGTCCCATCTGCTTATCCTACCAGAAGCCGTCTCAGAAACAGTTGAGTCCATGACTAAGTCTAAGGCTGACATTAGACCAGCAGGCTTAGACAGACAGAAGAAGATCCAGTGGTGACTTTGGTCACTGTTGATATACCCTTGGACCTAGTGCTGTTAAAACCAAGCTGTGCAGGGCAGCTTGGATGATCCTGGGCACAGCCAAGTCTAGAAGAATCAACCACAAACTGTGGATCACTGGTAGCTCCCAAGAAGCTGTCAAAGACTGGATGTAGACAGTTCCTGACACTGGTATACACCAGCCTCAGACTACATCAGAGCCATATCCTAAAGGAGAACCCAGCATGTAAGCACTAACTGTACTGAGATGAATTCCACTTTGATCATTTCATTATTTACCTTATTTTTTTCTTTTTTACAGAATTTTCATTATTTTTTCTTTTTTCTACTATTTTATTGCTCTATTTTTTCTGTCATATCTCTCATTTTATTCTTACCATTGATTACTTCATTGTTACATATTTTTTTATATTTTGGCCCTTTCTGTGTCCCTTTTTACTGTTTTCCTCTTTCAATTCATTATTTGTATTAGTTCTCCCCTCTTTTCTCCTCTGATAATTGTTTTTCTTTCCTTTGGTCTTCTCTTATTCTTTTTCCCCATTCTCTAACATTCCATTTCTTTTTCCATCTTTATTATTCTATTATATTTTGTAGTTAAAATTGCTGTTGTGGTTGGGTGGTTTGCTTTTTTAGTTTCATTTAGTGTTGCTTTGCTTTGTTCTGCCAGCACCTGTGTGTTCTGTGCCACCCATATAATAGCATATAAGACATGATGTGAGTTGAGCCTCTCAGTCAGCCAGCTGGAGTGGAGACCCCACTGACAAACAAGCCAACAACAACCAGGACCTAAATACAACATGAGGGCCCCCATAACCCATGCAAAGGTCATTCCTAGAGCATCCTGAACAGTAGATTATACAGTTTTCACCACTGGGGGCCACAGTACTCCTACCACATAAGGCTACCCCACAAGACTTTGAGTAAAAGTAGCTCTAACTAACTCATAGAAACAAACAAAAAGAGGTGGCTAAAATGTGGAGACAAAGAACGACCTCAAAACAAAATAAAGAACCCCTCTAAAAAGAACTAAATGAAATTGAGGTGTGCAATTATCGGACACAGAATTCAAAGTAATGGTTATACAGATGCACAAGGAACTTATAGAGAACTACATCAGCATGAAAAAGTACATAGAAACTATGAATAAGAACCAGATATAAATGAAGAATGCAATATATGAAATGAAGAATAAACTGGAAGGAATTTTAATTCCTTCTACTTTTTTCAGTTTCAACAAGATGAAAAAAGACTTAAAAGGAAGGACGAGAGTTTAAGGACAACATGAAACATAACAATATTTGCATAATAAGGATACCAGAAGGACAGAAAGGGAGCAAGGGATAAAAAAAAAACTGTTTGAAGGAATAATGACAAAAAACTTTCCTAACTTGGTGAGAGAAAAAAATCACACATGTTCAGGAAGCACAGAGGGTCCCAATCAAGATAAACCCAAAGAGGCCTACACCTAGACTCATCACAGTTAAAATGGAAACTTTAAAGACAAAGAGAGAATCTTAAACGCAGCAAGAGACAAACAGTTATCTACAAAGGAGTTCCAACAGGCTGTCAGGTGATTTCTCAACAGAAACAATACAGGCCAGAAGGGGTTGTCATGGAATAATCCAACTAATGAAAAGCAACTAGCAAAAAGCAGATCCTTTTTTAATATTTCGAGGTATCTCCATACTGCTTTCCACAGTTGCTACACCAATCTTCATTACCACCAACAGTGCAAAAGCATGTAAAGTGATATCTCATTGTGATTTTAATTTGTATTTCTCTGATAATTAGGGATGTCAAGCATCTTTTCATATGTATATTGGTCATCTGTATGTCCTCTTAAGGCACATTCTATTCAGGTCTTGGGAATATATCAGAAAGAACAAGAAACATTAATTCAAAAAAACATAAGCACCCATGTTAACTGCAACATTATTTATAATTACCAAGATACAGAGGCAGTTCAAATGTCCAACAGTAGATGAGCAGATAAAACCACCATGGTACATATACACAATGGGATTCTGTTATACCATTAAAAAAGAAAATTTTGCCATTTGCCATAGTATGGATGGATCTGGAGAACATTATCTTAAATGAAATAAGTCAGAGAAAGAAAAATACCATATTATTCCACTCATATTTGGAATCTAATGAACAAACTGAGTTAGCAAGCAAAATAGATACAGACTCATAGACAGCAGAATAACAACTAAGGGGTGAGGTTTAAGCATAGAGGGGTTGAGCAAAAAGGACTTTTATATCCTTTTTTTTCCACGCCAACAGTGTGGACATAGACAATAGTGTGGTTGTTGTTGAATTAAGAGGGGTATAAGGGGACTAAATGGTAATGAAAAAATATAATAAAATATTTTTTCAAAAGGAATGCAAGGACCTGCAACCAAAACTACTTTATCCAGCCAGGCTCTTATTAAAAATGGAAGGCAAAATAAAGAGACCCAGACCAAAAAAAATCCAGAAGTAGTACATTTCCACAAACCGTCATCATAATAAATGCTAAAGTGGCTACTAGAAAGAGAAGGTGGAGAAGGAAGAGAGGAGGAGGAGAGCAGTTGTACAAGACAGGTACAAA
>JAPYXV010002968.1:0-12675 GCA_028533065.1 Trachops cirrhosus
CCCAGGGTCTGCTAGGTCTGCTGGTCGCCACCCCCTGGCTGGGGCCCACCAGCCACTGCTGCTTGTGCGCCCAGGGTCTGCCTGCTGCGGACTTGCGTGCCGCCCCAGTTGCTCTGTGCTCCGCTCCGAGTCCCTTGCCTGGCCGACTCCGCCCCTCCTACTGGTCTCAATGAATGCATCTATTTTTAAATCCTTGGGTGTCCGACTTCCATACACTTCAATTCTCTGTCAGTTGTGGTTGTTATTTTGTTTCTATATTGTTATTGTCCCTATCTTGGTTGTGCGAGGAAGCACAGTGCATCTACCTATGCCTCCATCTTGGCCGGAAGTCCTAATGTTTAATTTATTGATTTAAAAAAATTTTACCTTACTCTTTGTGCTTTTTTTGTGTTAGTGACTATAGGTCTTTTACATTTTCTTCTTCCTCAATAATTTTGTATTTAGATAACAAATATTTGCTGAATACCTGCTATATTCCAAGCATTGGAAATAGAACTGTGAGCCACATGTACCAGAGTACATTGGTTGGCCCCTGAAGCTTGTGAAAGAGTGATAGAGCAACTGGATGGATGGTGTTATTATTTACTGATTTAGGGAACTTGGGTGATGAGGAAGTTATGGGTAGGAGTGAGGGTTGGGTGAATAAAGATCATTAGTTTAGTTAAAATTTTAAACTAACATATAAAATTAACTTTGTGTGTGTGTGTGTGTGTGCACACAGTTTTATGAGTATTATCCACATATATGATGGATTCTTTAACCCTTACTGTAATGAGGATATGTAAGTGTCCAAAAATTTCCTCATCCTGGCCCACTGTAGTAGTCAAACTTCCCTCTACTCCTAATGCCTCGCAACCAGTGATCTCCTCTCCATCTCTGCCTTTTGCCTTTTCCATGATGCCATATAAGTGCAAATACGTGGTGTATATAACCTTCAGAGACTAGCTTCTTTCAGTGTGCCTTTGAAATTCATCCATGTTGTGCATATCAGTAGTTGTTCCTTTTCAGTGCTGAGTAGTAGTCCATCATGTGGAGGTACCACCGTTCATCCACTGACAACTAGTGAAGGACAACTGGGTCGTCTTCATTTTGTGGGGATTATGAATAAACCATTATAAACATGTATGTGCAGGTTTTTTTGTGTGTCAACATGTTTTCATTCATCTAGGGTAAATATACCAGTGTGAGATGGCTGGCCCATGTGATAAGTGTTTAACAAACTGTGCTCCAGAGTGGCCACACCGTTTTATGCTCACCTCCAGCAGTGTAGGAGAATTCCAGTTGTGCACCCCCCTCACCAGTATTTGGTATTGTCAGTTTTGTTTTGTGTTTTTGCCACTGTAATAGGTATGTAGTGGTGTCTTGTAGTTTTAATTTGCATTTTTCTAATCACTACTATTATTGAACATCTTTTTATGTGCTTACTTGCCATTATTGGTGAAATGTACCTTTAAATCTTTTGCACATTTAGAAAAAACTGGGTTGTTCGTTGGTTGGGTTTTTAGTTCTTTATATATTTTGTATACAGTCTCCTTTGTTAATGGTATGTAGATATTTTCTCCCAGTCTGTTGTTTATCTTTGCATACATTCAGTGCAGAGTTTTAAATTTTGGTGAGGTTAACACTGTCAGTTTTATTCCTTTGTGAATTATACTTCTAGAGTCATGTCTTAGAACTCTTTGTCTAATCCAGGTTTCCGAAAATTTCTCTGATTTCTTTTATGGATTTTATTATTTTGCATTTGATTTTTATACTTTACATTTGATTTGTTTAGATTTATGATCCATTTTGGTTTAATTTTAATATAAAGTTGAAGTGTTCTCCTGCCTGTGGATGTCATGTTGTTCCAGAGTTAGTTGTTGAAGACTGTTCTTTATCTATTGAATTGTATTTGCAGCTGTATCAGAAATCAGTGTGAAGAGAGAAATCAGAGTTTTATGTTCATCTGAAGTTAAAGTTGTGTCCATATCATTTAAAGGCTTTAATTAATGATTCAGAAGCAGGGAGGGGAATAAGCAATTGTAAGACAGTGCTATAGCTACTACAGGGCATGAGCCCTGGTTATTTAGGCTCCAGTGAGGAGACAGAAGCCATACCAGTAATTTGTGTAGGGAAATTTTAATTTAAAAAAGTTGTTATGCAAGTCAAAGGCTGTTAACTAGTAACAGGAGTAAAAGAGAACACTGAGATGCATAAAGGTAGGTACATCCCTTTAGCACCATTGTTTGCGCTGAGCCTGATATCAAGTCAACTGACAAAGGACGCACATAGTCTGAAGAATCCAGTTCCAACAGAAAAAAGCAGAGCAGTGAAAGTGGATCTAAAGCAGAGAGGCAATGAATTAATTGTCATATGCCTCAAAGGAGAAGGAGTTTTTACAGAAATGTGGAGTAATGCTTTGGAAGTAACAGTGGAAAAGTTAGGACAGCGCTGAAGTCACTTTCTGTTTGTTGTTTATCAGTATATAGAGAAATGACTAGGGTTGTCTATGGAGAGAGCTAGATTTCTGTTAGTTAGATTTCAGAGTGGATTGGAGGTTTGTTTACAATAAGATGAATTTGGTAGGATACTCATAGTATCCTCTCAGAAATTATAATGTTAATGGAGGCCATAAAATTTGCACAAAATTACCAGGGTAAAAGTATATAGAAAAAGAAGAGAGGAAACCAAGGACTGATCTTTGTGAAATAGTTTTCACTTAGAGCATGATAGACTTTTCACTTTGAGCACGATAGAAGAAGATGGAAGAGAAGTAGAGTTTAGAAAGTGCACAGTGACAGAGGAGAGAGTTTCAAGGGACATCTGGTAAAAAGAAACACCTGAAGACTTCAGAGGTTAAAGGAGGCCTTTGATTTTTTTAGCCAAATGGAGATTGTTGGTAGCTCTGGAAAAAGTTTCAATGGAGCCTACGAATGGGTAAGCAAGAATATAAAATGTTAAAGAATGGAAAATGAGGAAGATGAAGGCAGGATGTACAGACTACTGTTTCAGGAAGTTTGACAGTGAAGGGAAAGAGTGAGAGGAGAGAGTATCTCAAGGTGTAAACAAGATTACGGGAAAGATTAAAGAACACCTTTTTTAAAAAATTGACAAAATGCATTTTTGCGGATCAGGGCAAAGTCTGATAGAAAGGAGGCTGAAAGGGAGCAAGGGAACAAGAGAGTTATTTCAAATGAGGAAATGAAGCTACTGATGAGAATATAGGGGAAAATGATACCAAGGAGAGAAATGGAGGAAGCAAAGGAATTGTAACTCTTTTAGCATTGAACTATATGAAATTGCTGATAGTTGACCAATTTTTTAAATTTGTTTTTTAATCATTTTTTATTGTTATTCTATTATAGTTGTCCTAATTTTTCCTTCTTTGACCTCCTTCACCCATCCCACACCCCATTCCCACAGGCAATTCCCACACTGTTGTCCATGTCTGTGGGTTATTCATACATGGTCTTTGTCTAGTCTCTTCCCCTTCTTTCCACCATTATAGCCCTCCTTCCTTCCCCTTCCCCTCTGGTCACCTTTTGTCTGTTCCATGTTTTCATGCCCGTGGTTCTCGTTTGTTAGTTAGTTTATTTTGTTCATTAGATTTTTCTTATAGGTGAGATCATATGGCATCTGTCTTTCATTGACTGGCTTACTTTACTTAGCATAATATTCTCCAGTTCCGTCCATGCTGTCACAAAAGGTAGGAGTTCCTTTTTCTTTATGGTGTGTACTATTCCATTGTGTAAATATACCAGTTTTTTGATCCACTCATTTACTGATGGGCACTTAGGCTGTTTCCAGTACTTGGCTATTTTAGTAGTGCCACTATGAAATTACAGGGTGCATAACTTGTTTTGAACTGGTGTTTCAGGATTCCTAGGGTATATTCCCAGCAGCATAATCACTGGGTCAAAAGGCAATGCCATTTTTAGTTTTTTAAGGAAATTCATTACCGGTTTTTTTTTTTATCAAGATTTTTTTTTAACGAATTTATTTATTTATTTATTTATTTTTTAGAGAGGGGAAGGGAGGGAGAAGGAGAGAGAGAGAAACATTAATGTGTGGTTGCCTCTCATGTGGTCCCCACTGGGGACCTGGCCTGCAACCCAGGCATGTGCCCTGACTGGGAATCGAACCTGCAATGCTTTGGTTCGCAGCCCGCACTCAATCCACTGAGCTATGCCAGCCAGGGCCATTACTGTTTTCTATAGTGGCTGCATCAGTGTGCATTTCCACCAACAGTATGCTAGAGTTCCCTTTTCTCCACATCTCGCCAACACTTTTTGTATGTTCATGTATTGATGATGGCCATTCTGATAGGTGTGACATATCTTGTTGTGGTTTTAGTTTGCATTTCTCTGATGATTAGTGATGTTGAGCTGCTTTTCATGTCTATTGGCCATCTGTATGTCCTCGTCGGTGAAATGTGTGTTCAAGTGTTCTGTACACTTTTAATTCGATTGTTTGTTTTTTGGTGTAGTGTTCTGTGAGTTTATTATAAATATTGGCTAAATACAGGTTAACTGTTATCGGATGTATCTTTGGCAGATATGTTTTCCCATTCAGTAGGTTGTCTTTTTGTTTTGTTTGATGGTTCTCTTGCTGTGCAAAAACTGTTTAGTTTGATGTAGTATCATTTATTTATTTTTTTCTTTTGTTTCCCTTACCCAAGCTCTATCAGAAACAATATTGCTAAGAGAAATGGCTGAGATTTCACTACTTATGTTTTTTTTCTAGCAGTTTTATGGTTTTTCATCTTATATTTAAGTCTTTAACCCATTTTGAGTTTATTCTTATATATTGTATAAGAAGGTAGTCTAACTTCATTTTTCTGCATATATGTCCAATTTTCCCATTACTATTTATTGAATAAACTGTCTTTACCCCATCGTATGTGCTTGCTTCCTCTGTCAAATATTAACAGACTGTAAAGGTGGTAGTGTATTTTTGGACTCTCTATTCTGTTTCATTGATCTATGTGTCTGTTTTTTATGCCAGTACCATGCTGTTTTGATTGCTATAACATTATTGTATAGTTTCATATTAGGTAATGTGATTCCTCCAACTTTGTTTTTCTTTATAAGGATCTCTGTTGCTATGTGGGAACTTTTGTGGTTCCATATAAATTTTTGAAATATTTGTTCTAGTTGTGTGAAATATGTAATTAGAATCTTGATAAGAATTGCGTTGAATCTGTAAATTGCTTTGGGTAGTATGGACATTTTAATGATGTTGTTTCTTCCTATTAATGGATATGGTATGTGCTTTCACTGATTTGTGTCTTCAATTTCTTATAATTTTCTGAATACAGGTCTTTTACATCCTTGGTTAGGCTTCTTCCTATGTATTTTATTCTTTTTGAAGCAATCACGAATGGGATTGTTTTCTTAACTTTTATTTCTGTTAGTTCATTATTGGCATATAAAAATGCAACTGATTTCCGGATATTAATATTGTATCCTGCTGCTTTACTGAATTCATTTAATAGTTCTAGTATTTTCTTGGTGGAATCTTTGGGGTTCTCTATGTACAGTATCATGTCATCTGCAAATAAGACAGTTTAACTACTTCCTTTCCAATTTGGATGCTTCGATTTTTTTTTCTTGTGTCATTGCTGTGGCTAAGAGTTTTTGTACTATGTTGAATGAGAGGTGAAGCAGACATCCTGTCTTGTTCCTAATTTTAAGGGGAACACTTGTAGTTTTTGCCCGTTGAGTATGATGCTGGCAGAGGGTTTGTCATATGTGACCATTATCATGTTTAGGTATGTTCCCTCTTTCCCTTTTGCTGAGAGTTTTTGTCATAAATGGGTACTAGATTTTATCAAATGTTTTTTCTGCATCTATTGATATGATCATGAGGTTTTCATCCTTCATTTTGTTTATGTGGTGAATCACATTAATTGATTTGCAAGTGTACCAACCTTGCATTCCTGGAATAAATCCCACCTGATCATGATGTATGATCTTTTTGATGCATTGCTATATTCGGTTTGCCAATATTTTGTTGAGGATTTGGCATCTGTTCATCCAGGATATTGATCTGTAATACTCTTTTTCTGTCTTTATCTGGTTCTGGAATTAGGATAATGCTGGCCTTGTAAAATGATCTTGGGACCCTTCCCTGTTGAATTTTTTGAAATAGTTTGAGAAGGAGAGGTGTTAGTTCTTCTTGGAATGTTTGATAAAATTCCCCTGTGAAGCCATCTGGTCCAGGGCTTTGGTTTGTTGGGTGTGTTTTGATTACTGCTTCAGTTTCACTAGTTGTATTCTGTCTATTCAGATTCTCTGATTCGTTCTTATTTAGCTTTGGAAGATTGTATTTTTCTAGAAGTTTATCCATTCATCTAGGGTGACCAGTTTGTTAGCATATAGTTGTTCATAATATTTTCTTACAATCCCTTGGATTTCTTTGATGTCAGTTGTTATTTCTTTTCTTTCATTTCTCATTTTATTTATTTGGGTCCTCTCTTTTTCTTGGTGTGTGTGGATAAGGTTTGTCAATCTCAGTTATCTTTTAAACAAACCAGCTCTGGTTTCATTGGTCATTTGTATATTTTTTTGACTGTATTTTGTCTGTTTCTGCTCTGATTTTGTACTATTTCCTTTTTTCTACTGACTTTGGTCTTTTTTATTCTTTTTCTGTTCTTTTAGATTCAGGGTTTGATTATTTCTCTGAGATATTTCTTGTTTCTTGAGATAGGCCTGTAATGTTGTCAGTTTCTCTCTTAAGACTGCTTTTGCTGTGTCCAATAGATTTTGGGGTGATGTAGTCTCATTTTCATTTGTCTTAAGACATGATTTCTTCCTTGATCTCATGTTAACCCATTCATTGTTTAGTAACATGTTATTTAGCCTCCATGTTTTTCCGTGTTTTTTTTTTCTTTGATTGATTACTAGTTTCATACCATTAGGGTCAGGGAAGGTGCTTGACATGACTTCATCTTCTCAAATTTATTGAGATTTGTTTTTTGTCCTAACATGTGGTTTATCCTAGCACATGTTCCATCTGTACTTGAAGAAAATGTATGTTTTGCTTTTGGGGTGAAATGCTCTGATGACATCAATTAAATCTATCCAGTCTAGTGTGTTATTTAAGGCTGCCGTCTCCTTGTTAATTTTCTGTCTGGAAGATTTATCCATTGATATCAATGGGGTGTTAAAATCTCCTACTATGACTGTATTACTGTCAATTTCTCCCTTTATGTCCCTCAAGATTTATTTTACATAGCCCTGGTTGGTGTGGCTCAGTGGATTAAGTGCTGGCCTGCAAACCAAAGGGTCACAGGTTCAATTACCAGTTGAGGGCAAATGCCTGTTTGCAGGCCAGGTACCCAGTAGGGGGTATGTGAGGAGCAACCACAGATTGATGTTTCTTTCCCTCCCTTCTCCTCTCTAAAAATAAATAAATAAAATCTTAAAAATTTTTTTTACTTTACAGATTTAGGTGCTCCTAAGTTGGGTATGTATTTTTTTTAAAAAGATTTTATTTATTTATTTTTAGAGGGGAAGGGAGGGGGAAAAAAGGGAGGGTGACATCAGTGTGTGGTTGCCTGTCTCAAGCCCCCTACCATGGACCTGGCCCACAGCCCAGCTATGTGCCCCAACTGGGAATGGAACTGGCAGCTCTTTGGTTTACAGGTCCACGCTCAGTCCACTGAGCTACACCAGCCAGAGCATGCATGTGTACATTTTTACAAGGGTCCTGTACTCTTGTTGGATTGATACCTTTCTCATTATGTAATGACCTTCTTTGTGTATTTTTATAGCCTTTGTTTTAAAGGCTATTTTGTGTGATATAAATACTGCTATGGCAGCTTGTCTTTTGTTCTCATTTACGTGAAAAGCTTTTTCCAGCCCTTTACTTTTAATCTGTGTGTATCT
This sequence comes from Trachops cirrhosus, assembly GCA_028533065.1. Taxonomy (NCBI): domain Eukaryota; kingdom Metazoa; phylum Chordata; class Mammalia; order Chiroptera; family Phyllostomidae; genus Trachops; species Trachops cirrhosus. The sequence goes on from JAPYXV010002968.1 coordinate 7,869, forward strand.
TTCATTCTGTGGTGTGTGTTTTATAGACACCATATACCCTTTAGTTACCCTCTGTCATTTGATTGGAACGTTTAAGCCATGTACATTTAAAGTGATTATTGATTGGTACATATTTATTTCCATTTTATTTTTTTTTAAAGATGTATTTTATTCTCATCTGAGAGAGGGGGAAGGGAGAAAGAGAGAGCAAGAGGGAGGGAGAGGGAGAGAGAGAGAAAGAAAGGAACATTGATTAGTTGCCTCCTGCATGCACCCTGACTGGGGAATCAAACAGGCAAAGCTAGGCACACACCCTGACTGGTAATCAAACTGGTGACCTTTTGGTTATGGGATGACGCTCCAACCAACTGAACCACACCAGCCAGGGCTTATTTTTTATGATTATATTTCATTCTCATTTTTTTCTCCATATAGAAGTTTTTAATATTTCTTGTGATACTGGTTTGTTGGTGATGAACTCCTTTAACTTTTTCTTTTCTAGGAAGCTCTTTATTTTTCCTCCAATTTTAAATGATAGCCTTGCTAGGTAGAGTAGTCTTGGTTGTAGGTCCTTGATTTTTGTCACTTTGCATATTTGGTGCCAGTCCCTTCTGGTCTCAAATGTTTTGTTGAGAAATCAGCTGTCAGTATCATGGGAGCTCCCTTGTAGGTTACTGTCTTTCTCTTGCTATTTTAAAATATCGTTTTGTCTTTAACATTTGCTGTTTTAATTATGATGTGTCTTGGTGTGGGTCTCTTTGGGTTCATCTTGTTTGGGACTCTCTGTGCATCATGGACTTGTGTGTCTTTTTCCTTCACCAGTATAGTGACCTTTTCTTCAAGTAGGCTCCCAATCCTTTGCTCCCTTCTTCTGGTACCCCTATTATATGGGTGTTGTTATTCTTCATGTTGTTCCAGAGGTCCCTTAGACTTTTCTCATTTTTTAAAATTCTTTTTTCTTTTTGCTGCTCTGCTGGAGTGTTTTTGGCTGTCTTGTCCTCCGAATCATTGATTCAGTCATCTGCTTCACCTTACCTGCTGTTGGTTCCTTCTAGTGTTCTTTTCAGATATTGTATTCTTCATTTCTGAGTCTTTCCTTTGTATGGTTTCTGTGTCCTTTTTAATGCTTACTATTTCTTTGATTAAGTTCTTACTGAGTCATACCTTCTTCCCCTAAGTTTCTTTAACCTCCATGTAAACATTTTTTTGAACTCTGCATCTGGTAGCTTGGTTTCACTTAGTTCTTTTTCTGAGGATTTCTTCTCACTTGGAGCATGTTTCTTTGTCTCCTTATTTTGGCTGCTTCTCTGTATTTGTTTCTGTGTGTTAGGTAGATATGCGGCGTCTCCCCGTCTTCGTATGGTGTCCTTATGTAGTAGGTGTGCTGTCGGATTCAATTGTGCAGTCTCCCTGATCACCTGAGCTAGGTGCTCCAGAAATGTTCCTTGTGTGGGTTATGTTAACCCTCCTGTTGTAGCTGAGTCTTGATTGCTCTTGGCCTCTTTGTGGGTAGGGATGACTCCTAAGGTTATTGATTGTGAGGATTGACCCCCCCGCCCCGCCAATATAGTATATGAACTGCTTTGTGCTGGTTGATCTCATAATGTGAAATTGGCCCCAGCGGGGTCTGGTGCCTGCTAGGATCTCTCTTTGGGTGTGCAGCTTGTGGAACTAACTGGGTTGTGCTCTGGTGTGTTCAGAATTCTGCCACCAGGGGGGTTGGTTCAGGTGCCTCTTGAGAGGGACTATGGTGCTAGTCAATGTCTGACGCTGCCTGAAATGGCCTTGGGCTACCTATTTGGAGCCACAAGTGATCTGCAGTTCGTGGTTGCCTCTGCTGTGCCTGGGTGTGCATGGGTGGGGCCTTACTTTGTACCTTGGCTGGTTTCCACCAGCACGGAGTCCAGGGACAGGTCAGCAAAAGGCCCAAGGCTCCCTGAGTTAGCCTTTTCCTCATGGCCACCTGTTAGGCTCAGTCAGTGGAAGAGCCTCTGGCAGTTTGTGAATTGCGTAAAATAGATTCTTAGTCAGGGAGGGGCAAGTTGTGTTCACCAGGTTGATGCAGATTTACCTTTATGCCTGTGCTGGGTCTGAGGGCACTTAGCAAAAGTCTCAGGGTACCCCAAGACTAGCTGCCACCCTCTGGGATCTCGGCACCTCTGTTGTGGGGTGGTGTTTCAGAGCATTGTCAGGATGAGGCCAGCAGAGTTAACCCAGCTAAAACAGCCCTGTATTTGGCTCTGTGGAGGGAGAACTCCATAAAAGAATGGAGGTGCTGCTCAGGTATATGGGAGGAAGTGGCCCTCACCTCAGAACTCAGAACTCAGTCTCTTCCCTTGTGATTCTGGCACTGTCCCAGCCTGCTGAAGCTTCATGGAGAGCTCCTTAGTAAGGGCTGGAGCTCGGGTCGGGCTGGATTCGGGCAGCAACCTCTCTACCTGCAGAGAACCCTGAAGGGTGAGGCCTCCAGGAATTGGCAGGGAGGGGCTATTCACACTCCCTAGGCTGCTGTTATATGGAGGGGGATGCTCGACCCAGAAAAAAATGGTCAAGCCAACCCAGCACAGGGCTGTTTTCTGCTGTCACTCCAGCCCTCTCCCTGCAGCCATGCCACTCAGCTTCTCTATGACTCTGGTCCACTTTGAACCACTGTCCTTTGCTAGGGCCCAGGGCGTGTGCTGCAACTGAAATTCTGTGCACTGGCCCTTCAAGAGAGCCCTCCCCCTTCTCACAAGGCTAGGCAGAATCCTTGCTGGTTTTCACAGCCAGATATTGTATGGGCTTCTCTCAGCTCTGGTGCTCCCTGTCGGGAAGCCTGGCTTAGGGCTAAAGCCCCTTGCTCCTGTGGGGAGAACCTTCTTAGTCAAAATATCCCTCTGGATTCTCTCCCACTGCATGTGGGTGCAGGGCCAGCCCCTTTCTCTTCTCTCTACTTTCTGTTGGTCTTGAGGAGGGTTTCTCTGTAAGTCCTTAGTTGTAAGACTTCTGTTCAGCTAGTCTTCAGGTGATTGTTCAGGTTGATTGTTCTGTACTTTAGCTGCTACACTGGTATGGTCCTAGGAGAAGACAGGTGTAACTTCCACCTACTCCACCACCATCTATTTGATCAATTTTTAGCTTAAAAATTGCAGTTTCAAATGGTTTAACCTGTGACAGAAAATAAAGAGGAAAGATGAAAATGAAGAAATTTTGAAATATAAAAAAGAAAAGTCCAGTTTATATAAAAGGGATTGTATTTTCTCCACGAAATGGAATGGGCTCAGGGCAAAAAGAGTGTGACAAGGTTTGGAATGTATACTGTGGGGACTTTGAAGCTAGAGTGATGGACACAAAGATGAGTTAAGAGACAGTGGTCTTTATATATGGCGAAGACACTAGGATTAAGGGAGAGGCACTGTGAATGGAGAGGGTGGGCACATTTGATAATTAATTTGGTAAAATAATTGGTCCTGAGAGTGGGTGAGGTAGAAGGTAATAAAGTTTTGAGATTAGAGTGGAAAAATACCAGCACTTCCTAGGAAGATTTGGAATAAGAAAGGAGAAGTGTTGGGTCTTAATTTGTTGAGCTTGAGTTGACATGGAGGAAGAGATTAAGGTTTGTAATTTTATTTTTTATTTTTTTGTAATTCAAGAGTGGGAATTTCAAACTACTTACCTTACTACACCTGTCTTTTTTAATTTCAATATAATTGACATGTAGCATTGCATTAGTTTTAGGTAACACAACATAATGATTTGATATAATATGTATATATTGCAAAATGATCACGAGTAAGTTCAGTTAACATCCATCACTATACATATTTATAATTTTCTTATGATGAGAACAGTTAATCTCTACTCGTAGCAGTTTTCAAATGTACAAGAGTATTGTTAACTGTAGCCACCATGCTGTCCATTACATCCCTATGACTTACTTATCTTATAATTGAAAGTTTGTACATTCTGCACCCCTGTACCCATTTTATCTACCCTCAACCCTAACCTTTGACAACCATCAGTCTGTTCTTTATCTGTGAGCTTGGGTGTTTTGTTTTGTTTTGTTTTGTTTAGATTCCACATATAAATAAGATCACCCAGAATTTGTCTTTCTCTGACATATTTCACTCAGCATAACACCCTCAAGTTTCATCCATGTTATCACAAATGACGGGATTTCCTTCCCCCCTCTTTTTGGTGGATGAATATTCCATTGTGTGTGCGCACCACATCTTCTTGATCTGTTCATCCGTCGGTGGACACTTAGGTTGTTTCCATGTATTGGCTACTGTAAATAATGCTGCATAAACATGGGGTACAGATATCTTTTACAGATAATGCTTCAATTTTCTTTTTAATGGTATTCTATTTTTTATTTTTTGAGGAACCTTCATACTGTTTTCCATAGTGGCTGTACCAATTTACATTCCCACCAACAGTGCATGCAAGTTCTCTTTTTTCCACATCCTCTGTCCAACACTTATTTCTTGTCTTTTTGACAAAGATGAGGTGATCAACTCATTGTGTTTTGGTTTGCATTTCCCCCATGATTAGTGTGATGTTGAACACTAACGTATGGCCATCTGTATGTTTTCCTTGGAAGAGTGTCTAGTCAGAGCTTTTGCCCATGTTTTAATATTACTTTTTTCCCATTCAGTTGTATGGGTTCTTTATGTATTTTGGATGTTAACTGCTTGTTAGATATATGATTTGCATATATTTTCTCCCATTCACTAGGCTGCCTTTTCATTTTGTTGATTGTTTCCTTTGTCGTACAGAAGGTTTTTAGTTTGAAGTAGTCCCATTTGTTTATTTTTGCTTTTCTTGACTTTTCTTTTTTTTTTTTTTT
>JAPYXV010002969.1:0-12675 GCA_028533065.1 Trachops cirrhosus
AGGAGGGAGCAGACCACCGCTCACCATCACATCTTAAGGAGCTCTCTCTGGCAGATGAGCCTGCAAACAGTTACGGGGACACATCCTATGCATTTAGCCCAGACTGTGTCCTTGTAGAAGGAACTAACTAGAAAAACAGCCTCTGAAAGACTAGGTGACCCCTGAAAACTTCTGAAGACAAGAGTTTAGCCAGGAAGCTGGTTTCACCAGAGTTAAAATAACAGTGAGTGAGTGGTGGCTCCTCCAGGTATTTATGAAGCCGATTTTAGCAAAAGACCCTCCTTGTATGGAGATCACAGTTCAATTAGAGGTTCTCTCCTTAACTCTAAGTACATCCTATACTTCCTCAGTTTCTTTATTAAATATTAAAGTTTAGAAGAAAGACTGGGGGCACAGTGAAATATGTTCTGAAGCGAGAGCCAGACCAAGAGAGACATGTGTTAAACAATTATTTGATTAACTCTGCTGTCTTGCTAGTCATTGTCATGCCAATGACTTTACAGCCCCAGTTGTCACAAATCATGATTTATGCAGCTGAAAAGACTACAGTAATAACTGCTCAGGCCCCCTCTTCTTTTTTGTTATGTTGATGGGACCTGAACATCTCAAAAAAAAAATCTTTAAAATACTTTTTAAAAGATTGACTTCCCCAGTACTACAGTTATTTATTAGCAGTGCATTATGATTCTCTGCTGAGGTTTGTGATCAGGGTCCCTTCAGTGAATATTATTTATTGAGAAGTTTTTTAAGAATTTTAAAATTCTGAATACTCATCATAAAAAGCAACTTACTTTAATGGCTGCAATCAAGTTAAACATCTGTTTTTGGCATTGCATATAGTGGAGTAATGATTTTATATAACTATCAGCCAGTGCTTAATATTATATGTGTTTGATTATTGCAACGTTGCTTATGTCTGAGAGAACAAACTAAAGAATTCCCAAGGAGCTCACTGAAGAGTCCTAGTCTAGACCAAGTGCAATTTATGGGGAACTTGCACCATCTGGTTTCGGTGAGGTAGAGGCAATCTGAGAGATGAGGGCAAGAGCCAGCAGGCTAAACCTTGAGATGACATTGAGAACTTCACTACTGTATACACGAGCTCTGGTACCAACCCATCCTCTCTGGCTGACTCAGTTACATCCCAAAAGCTGGGGGCATTTGATGACCTTTTTAACGCATTCTGAACGCATCCGGTTGATAAATCATTGTCCCAAGAAAGCAGCTTAACTTGCAGCAGGGATACGCATGTGGCCTGGAAAGCTCGTGCACACCCACCTTGACAAGGACAGCCTGGCAACTTGTCCGAGCTTACCTACGAGCTTTCTACAGCACACCTGGACAAATGGGAAGTGTGGAGAGCTGTGCCTTCACGGGTCTGCACTACACAGCACTGGGACGATTTACTCGCTTCCCCTCGAGCCCTTATAAATCACACAGGCCCCGTTTCTAGGTCCTCATTTCAGTGTGGCAGGTTGGGCTGGTTCCACCCTCAGGGGCTCTGGGCCGTTCTCCTGAAGCCTCAGCTTTCTCTGTCATCAGTTTGAATTCATGGGAAAGGGCAGCGTGCCAGAAGTGCTTGCAGGTGAATTCCTTGTCCCTTTCAAGTGCATCTGATTTCACACTGATGACTTATAAGTGTGTTTATCTTTTGTGGGGAAGGATTATCAGTTAGGTCGGTAAATCTTTTCCAGGTATAAATTATAAATCACAGACAGGGATGCCAGTGGAAATATCAAGTCATAATCTGCTCGTTTGTCCACATCTCATCCCAAGTAGCAAACATAAGCAGCCGTGATGAAAATGGATATTTATGAAGAACAAAAACAAGGCCACAATGCTGACATGGTCCCAGCGTTGGGTCACAAAGGGACTAACAGTGGGATGACTCCCCTTTGTAAAAGAGGGATGGGACGGCAGTGAGAGCTGATCTAAAGAAAGCAGAACAAATCAGGCAGCTTCGTTCTGAAAGAGGCTTGGATTTGAAGGGGGAAAAAGGATGAAGTCATAAATCCTTCTCCTGGGAGGGCAGAATAGCATTAAAATTTTTTGACAGGTGGGTGATCATCTCCATGAACAACATGAACCTTTTTTCCTCAAGGCCATGTCAAGGTTACACCACGTATGTCACAACCACGGCCGGGAATCCATAGCACACAGATGTAGGTGCAGGTAGTGGATCCAGAGAGCAGGCCCGCCCAGATGCTGGGCCCTGTGCAGGGGAATCCAGGGGAACAGACTTGGATTCCAGTCCCAGCCTGTTCCAATTTAAGCTCTCTGGACCTCAGTCTCTTCTGAGGACACCAAACCAAATAATTTATAAAATCTCTTTTTAAATCTCTAAAGTTCTAACCCTATACTCTTCCCAGGATCTGATAGATTCAATGATTCTAAAATAGCCAAAGATGTTAATTTAATAACCACTAAAGTCATTTCCAGTTTGGTTCCAATGGTATTCAGCGGATTAGTCCAGTACAAGTACCTCCCCTTCCAGGACTGCTGCGGGCGCAGAAGGAAACTCAGGATCGGAGCCCCGCCACCCACCAGCCGTGCAGCCGTGAGCGTGAGCAAGGAATGAGTTATATAGGCTTACCTAAAGAACCTTTCCCCGCCCCCAGTAAATTCATAACTGCAAACTCTTCATTAAACCTCCTCCTATCTGTCTTAGCAGAGATTTCTGGGAGCTCCTGCGTTCTTTTTGCCACTAACTGAAATCAGAAAAAAAAGAAAGCAATATCTTTTCTCATTCCACATGTCTTGTTAAGCACCTACATATGTTGGATAGGGAGGAGATGACTGACAAGGTCTCTGCTTTTGAAGCGCTGAGACCTTGTGACAGGGAAACAATTTAATGAGGGAACAAAACCAGTGATGTGAAAGGGACTGAGGGTGGAGTAGGGGAAGGGCTCAGAGCAGGTGCTCAGGAAAGGCCTTTCATAGGCGACACATGAGGCGGGCCCTGAGCTAAGAAAGGGACAACACATGTGAAGATTTACATAGGAAAAGCATGTTAAGAAAAAGAGAAAGCTGTCAAGGCCCTGCGGTGAATGTGTATTAGAGGGACAGGAGGAACAGTGCTGCCTCTGGGGAGTGTTTGGAGATCAATGCCAAGGCTGAGAGCTCAAAGAGGCCAGCAAGGACCATGTTATAGAAAGAAGAGGTTAGAGTTTATGGTCAATATGGCAGTGTGATTTGCTAGCAATTTTTCACAAGATCATTTGGGCTGCTGGTCGAGCATGGACAGCAGGAAGTACTAACAGAAGCAGGGTGACCAGCAAAGTGACCAGTTGAGGGAGCCCAGGGAGAGATGATGGTCACCTGGACCATGGGACGGGGCAGTAGAGCTGAGATCAGTGGTTGGGTTCCAGGTGAGTGACATAAAGACATCGCTTTGCTTTACCCCATCCATGGTCACAAGTAGTTCCTTTAAGTGGACTTAAGATACCAAACAAGTGACATAAGGAGGGAATTTTGATTTTCCCTGTGGCTCAGTCCTTCACAATGAGTCATGTCTCGATCTACCTGAGCAGACTGGGCCACCGCTTCCACCGCTAATTACGGAACGCTTCCTGCCTTCGTGAACACAACAGCCTTCACCAGGCTGGTGACTGAGCCCTGGGTTCTGGCCACTTGCAGCAGAGCCGCACCTCGATGGCAGCTGCATGACAGCACCCACTGACTCAAGGGAGCCGGCCGAGGGGCCAGATTCCTGAGCATGATTCAAACCGGAACTAAGAGCACAGCTGACAAGAATTTGTCAACAGCAGTGTAAGTAAACGAAGAGCTATTAGGGTTGGAGTTGACATGAGGTAGCTGTTGGTGTGGGCAGCGCTCTGTTGTTATTTGAGTGAGGCCTCTCCTCTCCCGTCTCCTCCCAGAGCCACTTGGACCTAATTGGGAGACTGCACACAGCTAGCTGGTTTCCAGGAACACTGCAAAAGGAGACGATTGTTCAGATCTGGTGCCATTCATGCTATTTTCTTTGCCCCTGATTGTCCCTGTGGTCACAGAGCTCAGTCCTTGACCTCCATTGCAAAATGATCCTCATGTCCAGCTTGTAAGAAATGAAGGAACTCCCCGAAGCCTGTACCAGCCATTAGAAAAGATTCTCTCTTGCAGACTCTCTTTTGTCCCTTCCTTCTGCACAACTGTAACCCAGTAATGAATGGTGTTTTTTAAAGATTTGTTGGCCATCTCCCCTGCAGAACACATTTGTAGCTCGAGAGCAGCAACAAAGGTGCCCATCCTGTCTGCCATGAAATCTGTAGCACTGAGTACAATACAGTGTCTTGTAATGGTAGCCTCTCGTTACATATTTGTAAACAAAGAGGTGAATAAATGACGGCACAGTTGCCTCTAACATCGAGACTTTGATGACCATCTCTAGAAGTCTGGACACTGGAGGCAGCTCAGACCACCCTTGGCTGCGATCCAAGCTTTACAAAGACCATTTCCGGTTCACTTTCCTGCTCCCGTGTTTCTTGGCCATTGGGACTTAGATTTCAACTTCAAACAACCTGGAAACATTACAGGTTTTGCTGAAAGTTGCCAGAAGGGAAACAGGACAATCTTTACCCAGGCAGGCGAGGAAGCTGGCTGATATTACTTACTTAAGGGGTGGGAGGAGTGGGGAGGCAGAATTTTAATGCTCTTATATTTGAGTACTTGTCACTTAGAAGAGGAGAAAACCAGTGGTTCAGATCACCTAGAAGAAAATGAATCCAGAGAGCAGATTAGCTTTGGAAAGCTAAAATATTGAGATATGAATAATTTGGGAAGGAAAGATAGCAGCGAAGGTTGGAGTGGGTGGGGCTGGAGGGGAAAGGAATAAGTCATATCAAAGGCAGCCTGGAGAGCTCAGGCAGATAGGATAAGAGATAAGTTCCTTTGCTAAGTTAGTCACGCCCTCCCACATACAATTCTCTTGGCTCAGGTTCTTTCACTAACAAAGCAGGAGTGTTTTAAACAAAACATAGTGCAGGGTAACAGCTAGAATACCTCTAAATATGGTTTAAAAGTTTTTAGAAACGCCATCAAAAGGAGCAAAATATAACAAAACTTGATCTAGGGTTTAAGCAATACTAGAATAATAAGATTACTAGAGTCCTATGGCCACAAAGGAAACCCGGGACGATTCCTCATTGTACTTGAAATGATGCGCAGTTTCTGAAAAGGGCTGTTTGGACCTTAAGTCACAAACAACAGAGCTGACAGTAATCCCAAGGCACTGTGAGAGACAGAAGAGAAAGGGACAGTTGACATTGAGAAAACATATTTCCTTTTCTTCAGGTCTTCAGGCTAACCCAACAGAAGTTATTTCTACTCCAGTTATAGAGACATCTCACCTAGAAGACTCCTGTCCTAGACGGTGCTAACACTGTGGGCCTTGCCACTCCAATTGAGTCCTACCGCTAACTGGTACCTAGGAAGGCAGTGTTTCTGGGTATAACAATAAAAGACCATTAAAAGACCTGTGCGTAGAGGTGGAACAACTACATTAACCTTTCAAACGCTAGACAACGCCAGCATTCTAAACCCAGCCCAAATAAACAAAAGCAGGTCTCCTCCATCATAACCTAGAGCCCCGGCTATATCCTTTCCAGTTCTTGGACCAAGATTATTTTTTTTTTCTTCCTCTGTAATTTCTGTTCCCATTCCTTTACTGGCCATTATCTAGACTTAAGATTAAATTTTAAATAACCATTTTGTGTCATAAGGAAAATATGATGCTTATGCTAATTGTGCCATGCCTATGTTTAAAAATCTTTTGAGCATTCCCACTCTGCACCTCAGAAAATTCAAACAGAAAAGTAGAGAAACAGAAGAGCCCCAGGTTTAGCCCCATTTTGCTCCTTACATACCCTACGCTTCAATCAAACCAGACTGCACCATTTGTTTTTGCTTGGGTTGTTCACACATTCTCAATCACTTCAGAATAATAAAATCTTAACCTCTCCTCAAAGCCGAAAATCAGCCACCACCTCTTCTAGTAAGCTTGGGAATCAGAACTCAAATTTATTTTTGTGTACACAGCACTTCTATCTTTATACTTATTTAAGCATATATTTACTTTCCTAATTATTCAGCAAGCAACTGGTAAATCCAAGGCCAAGACTTAAACTGGATACACACACACACACATATTCAGAGGCCGTTATCGTATCTTGACTATAATAAATTTGTTTTTAGATAGTAAGAGTGCTAAACTTACTAGTTAAGCGTTTTGAGAGTTTTAGTTCCAATGTCTCTCCAAAACTCTTATTTTTGAAAGCTCAGTTGTAATCTCTGGTTTTTTCCCTAGGCATTGGCGACTGAACAAATAAAAGTCAATTGTTTTTGAAATCCGTGTTTCATAATACAATAGCACATACCCTGTTTGGGGAAGCTCCCTTGACACTTTCACTTTTAGTATGCAATACTTGGAAGATTATACAATGACAAAGGGACTCTTTAAGCCATATCTGCATTTTATTGACCATAGTAGTATCTGCATATATTTGAAAAATAGAGATTATGGAAAATTGGCTATTCTTTACACAGCAAGGTCTCATCATCTGGTCCATACAGTGCTAGTCCAGGGACATCTTGCAATAATTCCTTTCCTATTTTTCAACTATTCACATTCTTTGACCTACTATTGTGAATGTGAATGTCAATCAAGTAGCTATTGTTTGGTCAAACCACAAGCAGCCAAGTTCACTTCCAAACTTTCCGTTCTATGAGAAAAGGAAGAAAGCTCTTTCTAAGACCAAACCAACAGTTCTGATTAGATGTTGCAGAATATAGAAAAAGTGGAATTGATATTGACCTTAAGGTTTCCAGACCAAATGCCTGAGAGAGTAGAGATCCTACATCAAAAATAGGAACTAGAGGAAGAAGAGTTGGTTAAGGAAAATCTGGGAAGGTCGGTTAGGCAGTCATTGAACTGGAAATATAGAAATTGAGATGTTCTGAAAGCAATTGGAAATCCTGGTCTGGAGGTCAATATGAGCACAGAGTTTGAAAACATCTGTAAAGAGTTCAAGAATTAGAGAAGTAGATGAGCTGTACATCCAGAAAAAGTTCAGCAAAGAATCTTGGAAACATCATATTTCAAAGGCAGTTGGAGAAAAAGAAATTAGCCCTGATTAGTGTGTCTCAGTGGGTTGGGCATAGCCCCCAAACTGAAAGGTCGCCGGTTCGATTCCAGGTCAGGACACGCCTAGACTGTGGGCCTGGTCCCTGGTTGGAGGCACACGAGAGGCAAACAATTGGTGATCCTCTCGCACATCCATGTTTCTCTCCCTCTCTCTCCCCCTCCCTTCCCCTCTTTCTAAAAACAAATAAATCAAATCTTTAAAAAAAGAGAGAGAGAGAAATTTAAAAGGCAGGATACACATGAGAACACAGAGTAAATAGGGGACTAGCATTTACTGGCCACCCCCAGGGACTTGGCCAGGTACCTTAAAGACACGGTCTCCTTCAATCCTCACCATATGCTCTTGCCTGAACATTGCCAGTGATGTCCACTGAGCAGCTGAGGCACCTGACAATTTCAGTGATGGACGGCATAGATCAAAAACTGTATTCATCATGAAGGAACCAGGAAAGGGCACAAAGAAAATCAAACAAGATATGGAGTTCAAACTGTCAAGGAAGATATCAAAGAGAATGAAACTCAGGCAGACTCTTGGATAGTCAATGTCAAAGATGTTTCCAGCTTCTGAGAACAGTACCTGGGGAGTAAGGTAGGTGGAAGCCAAAATGTAGGTTTGGTCCAACTGATACATCACAATGAATCAAACAGTTAGCTAATAACACCTATGCAATAACCAATCCAGAAATTATCTGGACAACAGATTGCTGTTACAACAAAGCTTGTGATGACAGGGACTTAAACCAACAAACACGCCCATTTAACACCGGCCCCGGAACATGGCTGTAGCGGAGTCTCCTACATTTCATCTATTGGTGTTCCATATCCATGAGTTTTACCTTCTGAGAATTCAATGATGTTCTCAGTATCTTAACTCACAAGCCAGTACCCCCTTGCCATACGTTGAAGATAATAAAGATGAAATCTTAATTATTAAAATTTTAACTGTTTATCACCACCTAGAATTTGAGAGCCCTGGTATCACCAGCATGCCTCCTGCACTTTTGGGAATGCTGGCTGAGGGCTTGGGTTATGAGTAGTAAGCAGTTATTGGGACTCTCTATGTGCACTTTGATTACTTCAGTAGCTTCTCCCAACAATTCTAAGAAGTAAGGGCTATTATTGACTAATTTATTCAACGAATATCTTTTTGAGCACCTATATGTGTCAATGGGTGTTCTAGGTGCTAGGGATAAATCAAAAACCCCTTGTTAAATGGGTGTGGGACAGAGAAGGGAATGAAGAGAAACACAAAACTATATATATATACATATATAGTGCCAACTAGTTAAAAATGGTCTTTTTGTGGGGGAGGGGAAGAATATATGTTACAATTGAGAAAACTGAGGCACCAAAGCAATGCTTGATTTGCAGAGAGGGCAAGACGATGTTTATGAGGTGATGGGCTGAAGGTCAAGTGCAGAGAGAATCCGGAGCAAAGACTCTGGCCTCTCCTGTGTGCTAACCCTGCTCCCTAGTACCAGTACTCCACAACAGATAAGTATTAGAACCATTAGATTCAACCCGAGTTGCACGTGAATGCCAGGTGTCTGGGTGAAAGAAAGAAAAATAAAACGTGAGAAAGCATTACCAGGTATGTACAATCAATAAGACAAGTGGTAAGGTAAGTGTCTCTTATTATACTATTCCTCCAATGTTTGCCTATCTTCCCAGGTCTCTTTGTTAAAAATCAGAGTAAGAATGAGAATGTAGAACAATGATTAATCCATGTTCAATCTGGGTAGATCGATCAAGTCATTATGACCACCAAGTGGGCCCTGTACCCAGTCTCACGTGAGAGTGAATGTTACCTATGAAGGACAGCTGTCCTTTCCTAATGAACCACTGGTCAGTAAAATGAAAGGCAGACTAGAAACGACAAACAAGTACAGTCCTACGGAGACCTTTCAGAATTCCCCACATGCTTAACCAACTACATAAAGGGTAAACATACCTTAATGGCTTTATGTAAGCTAGGAAAGTATTTCATATTAGAAAGACGGACTTGGCCTTCTCAATATTTCAACATCTCAAGTGTCAATTCAGATTACTAAACACAACCTGGATGAGTTGCCACAAAATTGGTCTTTACCAGCACCTAAAACCTGAATTGGACCTGATCACATTTCAATGGCTATCGCCACTGAGTTTAAATGAACATGCTCACGTTTAAGGTGTGTGTCCCCCAATTCAGAGACATAAAATTAAGTTTTCCAAATAATAATTACATTTTTATAGCTAAGTTCCCAAAAGTGTCTATCTATTGTCTCAGTTACCTGGGATAAGTGCAAGGGATAGAAAAAAAGGGTTGGGGGGTGCAGGGCAGAGGGGGAATAAAGGGGGAAACATCAGGAAAACTGTAATAGCGTAATCAATAAAAATACTTTTAAAAAAAGCAAATTTCCCAAGTCTATAAATATGTAGCTTTACAGCCTTCTGAAAGACCTTACTATTTTCAATACTCACATCAATTTTCATGCCCACGATAGAAATTTCTATTTCATAAAAGAATGTGCTAAAAATTGATGATGTAAACCAGACCAATCTGTCAAGTAACTCGGCATTCACAATGGCCTCGGGGCAAAGCAGCTTCCAGCCATCGTCCCCTGCAGTGCGCATGCAGAGGGAACATCCATTATGCTGTGTGAAACTTACCATTTAGATGGAGGAAAAGTAGCACTAGACTCAATGTACAACATATATATTAAGTTAAAAAATGAATGTACTGACTCGAGGTCTGGCTCTTAGAGCTGCAGAGGGAAACAAGTTATCGTATGCGCCCTAAATTACCTTTCAGGGACACAAGGTAAGGCAGGTGAAAAAGGGATATGTCCTTCATTTAGTGTCATCTGTCCCAACAGTGGGGATGCTCACAATTACGTCTTTCCCATGTGTCATCCATGGAGGCAGAATTGCCCAGTGGTTAGGCACACAGCCAGAGGTCAGACAGACTTAAATTGAATGATAGAGCTGCCTCTTCACCGTGACACGTGACACTAACTCTCAGCTCTTCTTTCTTCAATGAAGCGGGGACGACACTGTGTGAGGAACTCTGAGAAAGTGCCCACGAGAACTCAGAACGCATGGCTACAAGGCTGACCCGCAGTCCCCACCAGAAAGCCTGAACTTGGGGCTTATAACCTCTATTTAGAAGTGTTTTTTCTTGGTATTCAGACTCCCTGAAAGCACGTTGCTAGGAGTGAACAAGGAAGAAAAAAAACCTGAGTATTTATATTTTTATTTAATTTTTTGTCACTTAAAGTGTGTATTTTATTTATTTGGGGGGTAATTTTTTAAACTAATTTATTTTCCAATTACAGATGGTGTACAATACTATCTTAGTCTCAGCTGTGCTCATACCGATTGGTCATTTACACAGCCTAGGAAGCGATCCCCCCAATAAGTCTGGTACCCACACCTGACACCACACGCAGCTATTACAGCACTGGTGACTCTATTCCCGGCGCTGTGCTTCACATCCCCACGACCATTTTTATAACTGGCAGCTTGTGCTTCCTAATCCCTTTCACCTTTTTCATCCATCTCCTCGGCTCTCTCCCATCTGGTGACCATCAATTTGTTCTCTGTATCTACAAGTTTGTTTTTGTTTCATGTGTTCATTTATTTTGTTCTTTCGATTCCACATGTAAGTGAAATCATATGGCGTTTAGTTGTCTCTGCCTGACTTACTTCACTTGGCAGAGTGCCTTCCGGCAGTGTGTCCCCACAGCACTAGACTTCCTAGATGATCCTCTTTACAGCTCTGAATGAGACGCAGTTCTTCCCACCTCATTTTTTAATGATAAAACAGAGGCTCAGCACAGCCTCCAACTAGTTCAATGGCCAAAGTGAGAGTCACATTGAGGTCTATCCCATTCTAAAAATAATTACAGCTAATACTTATTAAATGATTATGGCTTTGTGCTTTACGTACAAAACCTTACTAAATACTTAAAATGACCTTATGGAGAAGGAAACACACGATCTCCATTTTAAACTAAGGAGACAGAGGCAAGTAGAATTCAATAATTGGTAAGAATACACAGTTAGTAAGTTTCAGAGTCAGTATTTAAACCAAGGCTCTATAAGAACCACAGGCAAAACACATCTAGTTCTCAAAAGCTTCTGTCTTTCCCCTACATGCTAAGGAAATAATAGGGTCCAGGGTCAGAAGAACTTCACACACACATGTTCTCACAAACATAAGCACACATATGTTTAAAATGAGAAGTATTAAAATCCCAGTCTACTAATTTGTCTTAGCACATAAGAGAATAAACTAGAATGATGAGGCCATTGAGTAAATGCAGCATCCCCATCTCCTCATGGTTCGGAGGATTCTTGTTAATAAACATGTTCCACTCTTCAATGATAACTGTTTCTGATTAACGTCCAAGCCCACATGCTCACCTGCCCAGTCTCTCCTAGGAGAACATGAAGAGGAAGGGAAAAGGAGAAATACAAAACTATGACCCTGGGAAGAGGTAGCCAAAGTGAACAGACATAGTCCTCAAAAGAAACCTTGGACAGACCTTCACAGTCTCCAGGGTTAGGACAATGGCTCAGCCCCACAAGACTGAGGGGTCACAGTCTGACCTGAGACCCCACCCTCATTCCCATTTAGACATTCACGGAGAGCACGACGGCCCCCCGCCCCAACAGTAGAGGTCCTCGTGGGACTGCGCACCCCTCCGGCGTGTTCGGAGTGGGAGAACCTGCAAGCCCACGCTTTCTCCGGACTGCCTTCTCAGACCCCTCGTGAGGATCAACACCAAGAGCACGGAGATCAGTCTCGAAAATATCAATGCCTGATATTTACCCCATAGCAGCCTTACGATGTAGATACTGTTATTATTACCATAGAAGATGGTAATGTTCTCACAGAAGAGAAGCTGAAGCTCAGAAATGATGAAAGAACGTGCCTGGGACATTGCTAAGTGACGGGGGTGGCAGGGTTCAGACTGAGGCCCTGGGTCTCAGAGCTCACTCTGCTGCCTGCAAACCCCTTCTTTTAATGTTCCCTCAGTTTCCGAGGCTCCTAAGCAGAGACAAAGGAATTCTTTCACACATTAAAGGTGTTCATATACCTTTCCCAGGCCCCACCCCCACTCACTTACTCCCTATTTCCCCTCCCCTCTCTTTCCTCCCCCCTACCCTACCCCCAACACGACCCAAATCTTATCTGTTGTTTAAAACACAGAGCTCTGCCTGCCCGGTCACTCCTGAGTAAATGCAGTAAGATTCCTGATACGGAGGCCTGCAATCCCTAGTAAAAGTCTGATACCAGTCTCTTAGGTGAAAGAGCAAACATATTAGCTTTGCAGGACAACATACTCATTGACTTAAAAATACACAGACAAAAGAAGATAGGGCAACCAGCACAAAATAACAAATAAAATAATCCTAATTCCAGGTTGGATAACCACCTTAACAGAAAGGTACATATTTACCATTAGATTCATTAACAACAACGACAACAAAAGCAAATAACCAATACATCTTTTACCTGCTCACCCACCTACAACTTCCAGCCACTTTGT
>JAPYXV010002970.1:0-12674 GCA_028533065.1 Trachops cirrhosus
CTTTCCTTTAATCATATAGTTCCCAAGTTCTCAAGTGCTCCTGCTATGTCCTCAACTTTAATGTCAGATAGAGCAGACCTAGGAGGTTGTATTGGGTTCTGATTCTGAAAATGTTCCCCTCCAGACTTACTTGCTGCTACTGATATTTATTCTGTTGCCTTTACAACTTGTTTCCTTGACACGCATAAGCTCGCCATATAAAAATGACTCCCTGCTATCATTTGTATAAGAAATTTACCGTAGAGCTCCTCATTACTGTCTCTGTGCGTACTAGGGTCTTTGAAAGATTGGAAGTGGAATTTGTACTGTGAGTTGAATATTAATAAGATAAGAAGAAGAAACAAGTTTCTCCTTTCCTTAAGAGCCCCAGAATGGCCCGTGAGCAGGAACACCAGCTCACGTGGGTAGGCCTGGCTGTCCCAGCGCTACACCCGGTTCCCCATTAATACCTCATAACAACTAAAGGGAATCACTCCGAGACAGTTTGAATTTTTTAAGTAAAACATTAGAGAGAGAAGTCAGCATCCTCTGCTTTAGTTAAATGTTTTGTTTTATTAATAGAACTGTGAGATTTTAAGATGCTGCTCTTATTTTTTCCCTTCCTTTGGAAGTCTCATAAAGGGTTAGCAACGACCTGTAGTACCAGAAGCAAAACATTTTCAAACTCCTTAAAGAAATACATCAATATTTATTTTATTTCTGCATTTAAATGTACAAATGCTTATTTCTCTAGAGTTTTCCTCTGTCAGGCTCTTTCCTGCCATTCCTTGTCTAGGCTCTGAACTTCAATCCACAGAAAAATATTCTAGGTTTCTATGACAATGAAGATTAGAAAGAAAACACTGAGATGGGAAAGTTGAGACTCTGCACATTTTTCTTTATTCTTCCTTAGAGATGATGGATAGTTAAACCCGGAGGCAAAGTTTCAATCCGTAGTTATCACACTTTGTGCTCTCACATCTTCTGCCATCTGAAAATACCAAAGTGTCTAACATCAGTAGAAATGGAATCTTTACAATGTCTTTTCAAATGAAATAGATGGGCAGCATTTCTAGCCTCATTTGTTAGAGAAAGAAATAGGGATGTTGATGTATATTACCTGCACCCCAAACGTAGTCACTGAAAGTCTAACTTCTAGTTCTTGCCCTAAGAATTTGAATTCAGGTCAGTTCAACAAACAGGTGTAGCATATTCAACGAGGTGGTATGCACCAGGCTCGTTAAAAATTGTGGTATAGGTGGGAAAGAGAATCGGCATTAAATCAAGATTAGTTTTCAGGCCACCAATATTGTTTTGAAAATTATGACTATTCAGAATTACATATTCTTTAGTGTATTATGGTCTATAGTTGGGAAAAAACACATAGAGAGCCGCGTGAAGTCCCCAAAATCCTCACATATGGGAGTGGACTGAAAATTTGGTAACTAAGTTATTTCAAAGTCAAATAAAATTGAAATTTCTTCTATGTAATAGAAATTTAAAAATTTATTTGCCCAAGCTCCTGAAAATTGCTATAACTTCTAAGAGTCATTCTATCGATGGTAGTAATGAATTTTTATCATTTGTGAAGTTTAGTTCCAGGTTCTGAGAGCACCCAGAAATAAAAATGCAAGGGGCTTACTGTGAACAATGCTCACTGCTAGGTGCTAACACGGAGTATGTATTTACACAGAGTCATGGCCTCTGTTTTCAGTAAGAAAAGTCTATGTCATTTTTCTGCATTATCTCATCAATAGCTTTGGTTTATTTAGCCTCGTACTTTCAGTAGAATCTATAGAACTTTAACATTGACTATTTTTCACTGTATTTATCAGCATCCTTGTGATTGAAGCAATGCAGTTATTTTCCCCATTTTATAGGCAACACAGTGAAGTTATTAAGAAGTCACGTTAATCATTCAAGGTCAAAGTCTCCTGTAAGGAGATGTTGCAGCACCATTCATTTTTCCGCAACTAAATTTCCCTGCCTGATAAGGACTCTATTAGGTTCCTAGCAAAATGTTGAAAGGCACTTGATCATTTTTTTCAGTAAAACTTTCTCTAATTAAAATATTTTATTATATCATTACAAAGAAAAGAAAGAAAGAACATCTCATCTCACTCGATTTCTCTTTCTAGATAATCTTCCTTGCTCATATAAAGATTTTAAGTGGAATCTAATGAACAAACTGAACTCACAAGGAAAGTGGGGACAAACTTGTATATGGAGAGCAGGATTACAGCTAAGGGAGGGGAAGGTAGGGAATGAAGACTCTGAGCAAAGAGGAAAAAGGACTCATGGATGTGGACACAGTGTAGTGATTGCTGGAGGGAAGGGAGTTTAAGGGGACTAAATGGTAATGGGAAAAAATGCAATCAAGATTAAATTTAAAAAAGAAAAGATTTTAAAATGAAATTATCACATAAACGGTTTTGTGTTCAAATTCAATAAGCATTGAATGACTGTAGTACTAAATGTGTGAATAAACTCTAAAAGAATTTTACCCCTTCCTTGTGGCATATATTCTCTGACTTCTATCATTTGTTTGTTATATTTCTTATTTTCCAAATGAGGCTTTAATTGTTTGGGGGTAAGTTTTATCTCTGATTCATCTTTATTTTTTGTTTCCTTAGCACTTAGCACTGCACACTGAACAGAGTATTTGCTCGATAAACATTTGTTGGATGAATAAATGGTTACTTCCACTGGGAAAAATAAAACACAAACACGTGGGTGATAGTACATTCTTTCATCATGAGCTTCCTGACGTCCATCACTTGGTCTTTTCTAGTAGCATAGCAGGCAGCTGAAAGCCTAGCTTAAAATTCTAGGTTGCATATTTCTAGTGTCTCCCTCAGTAGCTTCCTGGGTGCACACTGGTACTCCATAAATGTTTGTGGCATGAGGAGAGCAAGAAAAGGAGCAAGGGGAGAGAAAGCAGCTTTTATTGATGCTTCATAGTTGTTGCAAGCTCTCTGAGGGCCAAGAACCACTCTAAATGCTTTACTTGGATCATATTGTTATCTCCTTTCAAAAATTCTGTGAGGTAGATCCAATCAGTATCCTCACTTAAAAAACGAAAGCAGATAGGGAGTAAATCTTTTGTCTAGGCTCACATAACTGATAGAAAAGGAATTGAAACCTACTTTTCTTTATCACTGAGTTATCCTGCCTCTTCATACAGTCACACAGTGTTTTGGTTTAGCCCAGGAGGAAAGAAGGAAGGAAGGAAAGAATGGTTACCAGCAGAGCATCATGACAACCCACATATGATAGTGCAGGAAGCACTGGAGGAAGATCCAAAAGCCCTATATCTAAGGCATATTGTTTCCTGATTCATTTAACTTCATCTACTATCTCTGAACTTGGTATTGTAACCTGTTAAATGGGTGTAGAACTGCGTTACTCAGGGTTATTGTAAATTTATGTAAGCACAGTTTGAACTAAATGAAGTATAAATTGCTACACTCATGTAAGCTGAATATTTTGATAACTTCTATATAATGGCACAGTATGTTTTGCCTCTTATTCTCAACAAATCTTCACATAACAAATATAATTTATTCAGCTAAATAAAGGCACCAAAATGAACATTGTTAGATTTTGCTAGATTCTTTATAAATGTAGTTTGATAAAATACAGAAATTTTCAATATTATCATAGACTTTATAAAGTCTTTATGACAGAGCATGGATGGAATCTCAGTTAAAATTTGACACGTGGCTTTACCCAAGGACCTTACAACACCGTGGAGGGGAGGTGGTTTGAGGGGGGGTAAATATATAATCAGAGGAAAGAGCTCCCCCTACTGATCATCAATGACAATTCCTGCCACATCCTTGGAAGTCAACTCATACACAGTGTTAGGAACACAATTACCATTACCATCAACCACTGCACACACACCCAAACACATAAGCCCTATCATTTATTGAGTATTTATTATTTGCCAGGCAATTAAAAGTTATTTCCATCAATTCTAATGACAACCCTAGCAGGGGTAGTTAATAGCAAACACTGAATCCCCGCCACCTGGGCTCAGAGCCCGAATCTGCCATTTTCTAGGTGTGTGACCTTGGGCAATTTACTTAATCTCTCTGAGCTTCCATTCCCATCTGTAAAACAGGGCTTATGATAACTTCTCTCTCACTGGTTGTTAGGAGGATTAAATAAATCAATGTTTGCAAAGAGTTTATAAAAATGCTTGGCATATAATGTAAAAAAGGAAAAGAATTAACGAGGAAGCTGAACTCTTCCAAAGGCAGAAGTTAAACACAGTCTATGTGGCCCCCAGTGCCTGTGCTCTTAGGCACTAAGCTTTACAGCTTCTTAATATATTACTGTGTGATGTTAATAGAACCTCAGAAAAATAAGGAAACATGTGTTTGGGTTCTTATTTTCTGATAATGATGTGCTATTTGAATTAAGTCAAGTTTAACCTTTTCTATTCTTACCTTAAATTCCTACTCGTTCTCCAATCCTTTGGCTTCATCCAAGTGTTGCTATGAGCATTTTCACTGAAAACAGCTATAATTATTTTCCCCAGATTATAATGATCGGAGAGCATTTCTCTTTTCATTTTCCTTGTAATTTTGAGGGGTATTTCTAAGCATTTCCTTGTGATTGCTTACAAATTTCTCACTTTAAGGTTGTGTCTTAACTGGATTGTTACAATTGCTATTCAACTCCTGAGCAGTAGGTATGATAAGTTAATTACCATGTGGAAGCTGCTGATGGGAATGTTTACCAGAGGTCCTAACGAAGGGGCTTGATGTTTGGCATAGAATTGAATGAGCACCCACTGCTGAGGCAATGGCTTCAGACTGACTCATTGGAAGACCCTGGAATTTAGGTGGTAGGGTAGAACCCAGTGCTTTGGGTTTACTGATGATTCTTAATTGAGAAAGGTAAATATGCTAAAGGTGAGGAAAAATATTAGAGGAAAGTCTAAGCTTCAGCCATCCCAAAATGAAGAGGTGTAAGAGAGGCACAGGAGAGTCAGCAGGTGACAGCTTCTTTTCCTCCCCAGTCAACATATCAGAAGGTGTCGTCACAACTTAATGATAGGTTAGATGGGATACAATATTTATTTGAAAAAATTATTAGAGATTTATTACACCATTTTAAGTATGGTTGAATCTCTCTGTATTTTACATGGGATTTATAAAATTTGATAAGCATCCAGGGAGAAACAAAGATAATTAAAATGTTGAGAAATAGAAGAGATGAAGAAAAATGAAAGGACTGTGGGGAATTTAATCTGGGGGAAAAGCAATTATGGATAACCTAAGTATTTTCAAGTCTATGGAATGTATTTATTGAAGAACAGGTATTTGTTCTCTATTTCGATATAAATAAAAAATAGAAATGGCCTCAAATTGCAGCAAGAAAGCTTATGTTTACACACAAGAAAGGACTTCTTGATTAAACTCTAGAACTTGGTAGGGAAGGAAATTGTAGGTCTTTGCTTTAGGAAATCTTTCAGAATTGAAGAGGTAAACCCTGGTAATCTGATGTGGTGTTGGGTTGAAGCAGAAGGCTTAACTGGAATTTCTTTAGGTCTCATCTAGTACTTAAATGCCATGATTGCATAAATAAGAATTTGTCCACCAAGCAGGAAGAGAAACAGACAGAACAATCAGGCATGACCCGTTTAGCAATACAGTTGCTATTCTTGAGTGGAGATATTTGAAATATCTGTTGTGAAGCAGAGTTTCACTGTCAGGGCCAAAGCCTTAAGAACACCTTGGAAGGTGCTGGTCAGGCCTTCACTTTTTTAGTCTTTTTTAGGTCAACTTGAGTAGCACAGGACATATTCACCATTTTCCATTTGCGTGGAAATTTGTGAATATTTTCTCTGTGTGTCTCTAAAAATAATTTATGTTATAATAAATACAATATTTTAGATAAATTTGTCTGAGGTGGACACAATTTACTTACCTTTTGGTAGTTTTCTGATATAGATCTTAAATTGGAATTAAGAGCTATTGTCAATATTTGGGAGTGATGATGAGGTATCCCCAAAGATTTTGAAAGTATGGTTGTCTTTATTTTTTTCTAAGTTAATTTTTTTAAAGTAAAAGTTGGACAATTCTTCCATACTGGATATAATTAGATATCTGAATATGGTGAATAGAGATTTTGGAAACAAATGACACTTCAATCAAGACAACGGAAAAGGAATATTAGAAAGGAGAACTAGAATGTGGCTGTAACTTTATAACTCAGCATGTGGAAACTTAAACCTTTGATTCTTACCCTGTCTTGAACAAAACATCTATGGGTAACAAGACTCATCAACTGTAAGAGCTTAGAAAAGGTCAAGTCATCGAAGTCAAAATTATCAGGGGAGACTTGGCAAGATTTTCCTCTATCGGCCGAGTGTATTATCTACCTAAGATTCACTCAGTCCTCATGTTCTGATGCCATTCATGCTCACAAAGCAAACTCCAGATAATTTGACTTTCCACATCTCTTGACTATGGGAGAAAGTGTATTGATCTGCCAAGTCAATCATTCCAACCTTCCTGACCATTAATTTTTTCATTGTAAATGATTTGTAGATCAGTCCTGAGGAGCCAAATTAATGTAAATCTACTCAGAAGAGATGGCTCACCCATTGGCATGCTGATATTGGTGGATTGAATCTATAGGTTTCCTGGCCTGGTATATTCATTCACTAAGGTAAACGTAAACATGTAGGGATTGGAGCAATCAATCTCTTTCTCTCCCTCACTACTTGCTTTTCTCAAGTTGAAACAAAAGTATGATTTAAAAATATTTTCATTCAAGTGACGATTCTTCTCCAGCTCATACAGATGAGAGCTCCTTCCAAAGTGGAAGTGAAGAGACTGGGTCAGAACCTTGGGGGAGAAAGTGCTGGGAGGCTGTCAGGCTGTCTGGGAAGTAGGATAATTCTCAGGTCAGAACTGTGGTGATAGATGACTCACAAGTTCAGAGCCACATTTATCAGACACTTTGTACCTCAATCACTTTGAAATCCAACAGGCTGGTATTTACTGGGATGTGTACTAGCAGTTTCCTGTGTGCTTTCCAGAGCTCCAATAGAACGGCCTTGTCTACATGGCTGGGAGCTTATGATGCGTACATTATAAAACTGTATGGACACGTATGTGTTGGTTTCAGATGGTAATGGATTTTCTGACTCTTGCACCAAAACTCTAGTGGATCTCAGTACCACACTACCCCTGATTGTGACCTTATCAGATTTCATAAACTAAATAGGCTTTGGCTGGGCGGTTTGTGGGTGGCAGTGGTCCAAGGAAAACCAGGTGCTACAGGAAGTGGAATGGGTGATTCAGTCAGGTGCATTCTTCCTTATGATTCAGGCTGACCCACTAGCTAATCACTGTGAGTAGGCACACTGCTCTCAGGGGCCCTTGTGAATAAGATGTATAGTAAAGGTCTTAATCACTTTTGCTGACTGAAGAGCTTTCACAGAAATTGCTGTACAATGTCTTCAGAATTGATTCTGTTAAGATAATAGAAATTATTGCTGATACCATTTTAGGTATGCTCTACGCTCTTCTTCCTGTTGTACTCAGTATTAAAATGTGGAATATGTCATTTGGTACTTGAAGCATTTTGCTTCAGAGCTAGTTTTGTACTTGGCAGTGAGTGTATTTATTCTTTTTTATTTGAGTTTGCTAAATCTTTAGACTTTAAAATAATGTATGTAAGTAAGGTAACTTGTTTATTTCACTTATTTGTGCTTTCTTTTTAGGATTTAAAATGGGCTACTAAATAGAAGTAAATAAATTAGTACATAAGAAAGCTGAGGCAAGAAGGAAATGTGAATAAGAAAGTTAGGCAGGACAGGAGGAAGGGAACATGTACATATGTGGACATGCAGGGTGGGGCAAAAGTGGGTTTACAGTTGTGAGTGCAGGAAACACAGTTCATTCTGGCATTATTGTTCATTAATTGTTGTACTATTTTCCATGCAAACATATATATGTACATATATACACACATATATAGAAGTATCTGTAGTACATATCATAGTTAACCTGTAAACTATAATTAAATGCAATTATAACAAAACTTTTCTTGCCTACTTTAGAGTAAAAAGTCAGCATAATAATTAAGGTCTTCCTTTTTTTTTAAGATTTTATTTATTTTTAGAGTTAGAGGAAGGGCGGGAGAAAGTGAGGGAGAGAAACATCAGTTGCTTGCTTCTCATACACACCCCAACTGCAGACTGAACCCGAAACCCAGGCATGTGCCCTGACCAGGGATAGAACTGGAAACCTTTTGCTTTGCGGGATGAAACCCAACTAACTGAGCCACAGCCAGTCAGGGAAAGCTCTTGCTTCACCATAAGATAGATCTGGGTTTGCATCTTAACTCTGTCATTTACTAGCTGTGTCACTTTGGGCCCATTACTTGATGTATATGGTGAAATGGAAATAAGAATTGTACCTACCTCAAGGAGTTATTGAGTAATAAAGAACATAGCCCATGTGAGCTGTTTAACATGTCTGGTACACAGCAAGGCTTATCAAATGGCATACTTTTATTACGGCAATTATCATGATGTTAATTCCCATAAATTCATGATTGACTAGAGGAATTCCCAGTTGTCTCTTTTTTTTCTTAACAGCTTTATTGAGCTCCAGTTCTTTTTAAGAACACCTGTCCTTTTTCAGATTGAAGGAGGCATGAATCCAGCAAGCCATGAAGCCTATGGCATCATTCATGTTCATTTTCTCCCTAAGCCACAGAACATAATCTCTCAATGACATCCCCAATCTGCCTTTAGGGCTATAACTAGGTTCCTGCTGTACTTCAGGCCTGTGGTGCCTACATCCCTTTCAACTTTCAACTTTTCAAGAACTACTTTTGTGTCTCCTAAAGGTTCTGATGGTCATCACAGGGGGCAGTTAATTTTATAAGCGATGCAAGCTTTTAGGGACTACAGTTTTCTAGCTCATCTTCACTCAGAGGTGATTGAGATGGCTACTTGTCTTGGCTGCACCTCCCTGTCCATGGTTTGGAGAAGATGGAATCTTCCCAGGGCTTTGGCAGAGACCTGTGGAACCTTCAAGGGCCTCACCTAGTTCCTCAGTTCTTCCTTGTCGAGGAACTGTCCCTGATTCACCGCCACAGGCAAAACCACCTACTTACTTTGAGGGAAACTTTGATTCTGAGATGTGAGAGTCATTTTAATAAAGCTGAAGCTGCTTTGGACAGGATCACAGATCACTATGCATTTGGGGATAAAAATACCTGCCAAGGAAGGTACAACCAAGGAAGTCAGGGCCAGGTGTGGAAAAGGAGGGAGGGGGCCTTACCATCCTAAAAATAATTATTACAGTAGGGAAAAAAATGTTATGTCTAATTCTACATAGTATTTATTTCTTGAGGGCATCTACTATTAGGAAAATAAATTGTCCTTCAAAAGCATCTTTTCAGGCACCCCATATTTTCCTTCCAACATTTCTTCTTAAAGCACAGTGATTAAAGTTTACATCAAGATCTGCCTGGAAAAAGTCCAGCCATTGTTACTATAATGAGAACGGTTTGAGTGACATCAATGTAACCTGGCAGCCAAGGAGAGTGGACTGGAATTCGCATGTGTGAACAATGATGATTTCACTGTACTAGTCAGTGGGGGCGGTAGATGCCATTGGGTGAGCATGTGTACTGTGTGGCCATTGCGTTCAAAATGACTGAGTGAGTAGAGCAATGAATCTGCATCAAATTTTGTGTTAAGCTTGAATAGTCCTCCATGGAAACTATTCAGATGATTCAGAAGGCTGCAACTATGGGACCCAGTGATTGCCAGCTTCATTACAACTACATGCCTGCTCATGCATCATGTCTCCAAACATCAAATCACCCAGGTGACTCAGCCCCCCTACAGCCCTGCAACTTCTGGCTTTTCCCAAAACTAAAATCACTTTTGAAAGGGAAGAGATTTCAGATCATCAATGAGATTCAGGAAAATACGACAGGGCAGCTGATGGTGATTTGGAGAATTGCGTGAGTTCCCAAGGAACCTACTTTGAAGGGGACTGAGGCATCATTGTCCCATGTACAATGTTTCTCGTATCTTTTTCAATAAATGGCTCTACTTTGCATAGTTCATGGCTGGATGCTTTTTGGACAGACCTTGTAATTCAGGTAAATTCAAAACTAGGAGATCTTTCCATCTGAAAATAGGGCAGCCATACTTAGGATGACGAGCTTAGTGTTCAGATGCTAAAAATGAGCTTGTCAAGCTGTCCTTTGTACTCCCCACAGCTTCTTCTGTGAACCTTTGCCCTTCATAGAGTAGTTGAATTGCTAAAATAACATTTCTACACTCGATTTATTTGTCCTAGCAAATTCTCACTTGAGTCAATTCAGATCTTACATTTCAAACTTCCCTATGGTCTCCGAACTTGTTCTCTTCTCCAATGACTAAACGCGATCACTGTTGGTGGGCTCTGGAGTCAGGATGTCAAGTCCTGGCTTATGCACCACCTAGTCATGTGACTAGAAGCAGGTCATTTCATCTTTAACCCCAAACTTTCTTGGCCATAAGCTAAATATTAATAATAAGGTTGTGAAGATTAATATATGTCAATTGCTTAGTACATGGCTTAGCACAATTTGTGTTACCTCCTACTCTTATTATGGTTATTATTTCAATGTTGAGTGTGAACTTCCAAAGTGATCAATTAAAAGGGTATGAGTGTATAATATACAGAAGAAAAATTCAAAAGGCACATACACTTGTGAAGAAACGTTCTAATTTATTAAAATTCAAATAAGTGCAAATTAAAATTTTATAGATAATTTTTACTATAAAACTGGAAAAAGATTTAAAATGATAATCTATTGGGCAAAAGTACAGTTAAATAAACAGGTACTCTTTGATATAAGAGTGAGACTGTGAATTGATATAAACTTCTGGGAATGCAGCTTAATGTGTATCAAGTGTTTTAGAAGTTTTCACGCTCTGGACTCTATGGTTGGATGTGTCCCTTAAGGAGACAGTCAGTGAAGCTGTCAAAGATTTTTATTAAAACATTATACATAATAGTGATAAATGTGAAACTAATGTGTGAAAATTCCTGAATGGCAAAATGTGCCAGTAGAATATTAAGTTTAAAAATGATATTCTGAAAGAACACTTTAAAGTTAGAAAAAAAACACCTATGATATTTCAAAACTGAATAGAGCATATGATCTCATTTTGTTATTAACATATAAATTGTCTACATGTATGATGCTTTTAAACACCTCCTCATGGATGGCCAATAGGTGTCTCAAACTTGTACATCTAAAAATTCTAATTCCCACCCACCAATCTCTAAATCTGTTCCTCTTTTCTCTTCCTGATCTCAATAAGGGGAAGTTTACCCATCTGGTTGTTCAGGTCACGTATCTAAAATCTTTCCGGAACTTGTCTCTTTCTCTCATACCTACAGCCAGTCCAGCGGTAAATCCATTCACCTCTGCTTTCAAACCAGAATCTGATCACTCTCCACCATCTCCAGGAGCTTCCTCTCTGGTTCAAGCCTCCATCACGTCCTGGCTTGATCACTGCCAAGGTCTCTTAACTGGTCTTTGCATCGGCCCTTCCTCCCTCTCTGCTCTTTTCTCAGAGTGAGCCTTTAAAATAGGTTCAGTCCTGTCACTCCTCTGCAAAAAGCCTGCACGATGAAAGCCAGATCCTTGTATTGGCCTGCAGAGGCCTTCCTGTTTGGCATCTCTGCTCTCTCTGTCTCTGACTTCATTCTCTACCACTCTTCTCCTCAAACTGTTGGTTGCAGCCACACTAGCCTCTTGAGTTCTTGGTACCCACCAAACACCCTCTCTTTCCACTGAGACTTTCTGTCTACTTTTATCTTCACCAGGAAGGGCTGGTGCCTTCACTACCTTTAGGAATTTGCCCATGTGTCATCTCCCCATGTGACCGCTCATGTTAAAAGACACCCTAGCCTTATCCCAATGTTGCCTCT
The DNA here is from genome assembly GCA_028533065.1 of Trachops cirrhosus. NCBI lineage: Eukaryota > Metazoa > Chordata > Mammalia > Chiroptera > Phyllostomidae > Trachops > Trachops cirrhosus. The sequence goes on from JAPYXV010002970.1 coordinate 11,952, forward strand.
CCCTGACCTCTTAGACAGCATTTTAAAATAGCACTTACCACCAAGTGACTAATTTATACTTTTTCTGGATCACTCTCTCTCCCCCAAAGAATGTAAGTCTTCTGAAAAGTGGTGACTTTTCATTTTGCTCCCTATTGGATCTTTGTTACTTACAGCAGTTCTTGGTTTATTTGTGGAATAAATAAACAAGTGGACAAATGAATGATATATCTGTAGATGGATTTGGTGCTTTTTATTTTCTGGTTTATACTCTTATAACTTAAAATTTTTAATGACATATGTTTTTTACTTTTATTATTAGAAAAAACACTATAAATGCTATTCTTTTTATGTTTCGCTTGCTAATTGCTAGCGTTCAAGGGCTACTGAATACGTGACTCTTCCAAACTGTTTGGTATGTTGTCTTGGGTACCTTACTGTGAAGTCCAAATCAGCTTGATAAAGGATGAAGCCCTTTATCTTTTCTTAACTCTCATTTCCTCTGTTGCATGGGATTATTGAAAATGTCATATTTTCTGCACTTTCTAAATCTGAATCAGTATTAGATCGGTGGATTAACTCCTTGCCCACCCTTTAAATTTATAACTACTACTACTAGTGGTACTTCAATTATTTTACTGTCCCTTTCAAATTTCTATCTTCTCTCTGCTCTTCTTTCTACTTCGAAGCCAATGTAGCTGTGCACATTGGATGCACAATAGTATCTATAGCACAGCCCAGGTT
>JAPYXV010002971.1:0-12673 GCA_028533065.1 Trachops cirrhosus
CTTTTCCACTTGTTGTTTTCCCTCTTCTCGTTCTGGTACCCCTATAATTCGGATGTTGGAACGTTTAAAGATGTCCCAGAGGTTCCTAAGCCTCTCCTCATTTTTTTGAATTCTTATTTCTTCATTCTTTTCTGGTTGTATGTTTTTTTCTTCCTTCTGGCCCACTTCACTGATGTGAGACCCATCTGTCATTCCATCACTATTGGTTCCCTGTGCATCTTTCTTCATTAAAATTATTGTAGCCTGCATTTTTTCATCTAATTTGCGACCAAAATCAACCAATTCTGTGAGTATCTTGATAACCAGTGCTTTGAACTGTGCATCTGATAGGTTGGCTATCTCTTGGTTGCTTAAAAGGATGGGTTCTGAGGCTTTCAATTCTTCTTCTGTTGAGCTATCTTTTTGCTGGGGTTTTTTTTTTTTTGGTCTTGTCGAGCTCCTGTGGTGAGGGGCGGGGACTTAGGAGTTCACCAGGGCAGGGCACCTGGGTTGCAGGGCACCTGTATGTGGAGGCAGGGTCCGAGAAGGAACAATGGTGCTTGCTCTGCTCTCTGTAGGACCTCAGACCCTTCCGCCGCTTTCCGCAAGCCGACCGGGCCCCTCTAGCACCGATTCCGGTGTGGGTGAGCCTGTGCACCCCGTGGGACCTTCCTTTTCAGTCAGTGACCCAAAGCTCTATTTCCTGGCGCTGGGACCCTGAGTTGGGTGCAGTGCCTTGCTTCCCAATGGCCGCCTCGCTCGGTCTGCCGGTCGCCACCCCCTGGCCGGGGCCCACCAGCCACTGCAGCTTGTGCGCCCAGGGTCTGCCTGCTGTGGACTTGCGCACTGCCCCGGTTGCTCAGCTCTCTGCTCCACATCCCTTGCTCGGCCTGACTCTACCCCTCCTACCAGTCTGGATGAAGGCGTCTATTTTTAAATCCTTGGGTGTCTGACTTCCATACACTTCAATTTCCTGTCAGTTCTGGTTGTTATCTTGTTTCTATATTGTTGTTGTCCCTATCTTGGTTGTGTGAGGAGGCACAGTGCATCTACCTATGCCTCCATCTTGGCTGGTAGTCTCGTAAAGCTTTCATTTAGAATGGAAGGGCAGATCAAGTGCTTCTCAGATAAAGTCAAGTTAAAGGCGTTCATCATCACCAAGACCTTATTATATGAAATGCTAAATCGACTTATCTAAGAAAAAGAAGATAAAAAACAGGTACAGTAAAATGACAGCAAACTCACAATTATCAACAACCACACCTAAAACAAAAACAAAAGCAAACTAAGCAAACAAGTAGAACAGGAACAGAAACACAGAAATGGAGATCACATGGAGGGTTGTGAGCAGGGAAAGTGGAGGGGGAGAGAGAGGAAAAAGGTACAGAGAATAAGTAGCATAGATGGTAGGTAGAAAATAGACAGGGGGAGGGCAACGATAGTATGGGAAAGTAGAAGCCAAAGAACTTATGACACTTGGACATGTACTAAAGCGGGGGAATGTGGGTGGGAGGGGATGTGCAGGGTGGAGGGGAGTGAAGGGGGGAAAATGGGACAACTGTAATAGCATAATCAATAAAATATATTTTAAAAAGTGTTTGCTGAAATCTTGTCCTTTTAAAAAAATGAGTTGTTTTCTTATTGCTGAGTTTTGAGAGTTCTTTATATATTCTAGATACAAGTCCTTTAACAGATATTTGCTTTGTATCTGATGTCTCCTCATCTGTGATCTGTGGCTTGTCTTTCAGTCTCCTAACATCATCTTTTGAAGAATAGCAGTTTTTAATTTTGATAAAGTCCAGTGTATCAATTTGTTCCTGCTTTGATTGTGTTTTTGTTGTTCTATCTAAGATCCAAAGATTTCCTCCTATGTTTTTTTTCCCCAGGCAATTTATAGTTTTAGGTTTCACATTTAAGTCTATGATCAACTTAAGTTAATTTTTATATATGGTGAAATGTATAAATCCAAACAGGCCCTGGCTGGTATAGCCCAGTGGATTGAGTGCTGGCCTGCAAACCAAAGTGTCTCCGGTTCGATTCCCAGTCAGGGCACATGCCTGAGTTGTGGGTCAGGTCCCCAGTAGGGGATGTGTGAGAGGCAACCTATCAGATGTATCTCTTGCACCCTGATGTTTCTCTTTCTCCCTCCCTTCCCCTCTCTAAAAGTAAATAAGTAAAATCTTTAAAATATATGTATATTTAAAAACTCCAAACTTATTTTTTTGCATATGGATACATACACACAAATATATATGCATACATACAAAATATATATACACACACAATTTAAGCTTACTAATAACCAGAGATAGCCCTGCCTGGTGTGACTCAGTGGATTGAGTGCTGGCCTGTGAACCAAAGGGTCACTGGTTCTATTCCCAGCCAGGGCACATGCCTGGGGTGCGTGCCAGGTTCCCAGTGGTGGTGTGTGTGTGAGAGGAAACTGATGCATGTATTTCTCTTTCTCATTCCCTTCCCCTCTCTCTAAAAATAAATAAAATCTTTAAAATAAAAATAACCGTAGATAAAACCATAATCTCAGAAAATAGCAGATTTCTTCCTGAGTGATTACCACTAAGGACCATTTCCAGATGCATCTCCTCTTCCCTGTCAGGCTCTTGGAAGTCCACTTGAAATGTAGTTGAGCTGCACCTGGCTATGTTGTAGTTTTGGTTTGATTCAGTCCACCACTGGCTTCAAATGCTACGAGAATGAGATTAGGATCCTTCCTTCAGCAGAGCCTGGTACCTGAGAACTAACAAGATCCTAGGGACCCACCGAGGCTTCAGAACCCTGCCACCAGTTTTCAGAACTATGAGGGATGACCTCTGCTTTAAAGAGAGGCTATCAGGTTATCAGGCTTTTGGGGACTTTTCTTTGCTCTTCGGTCTAGCTTCCTTCTATGTTTGAAGGTCTCTTTCAGCTTTGCTGCCCATCCTCTGGCCTTTGCAGGGCAGCTGCGCTTCCATCCATGAAGGTCCAGAGTGCCTCAGGGGGGAATCCCTCCCCTCTTCCCAACATTCTGCCTGCCACCCTGAGTAAAGATAGGAGAGTGTGTGGATGGATGCAGACTTGCTCTGTGGCTGGATGTCGTTGGAATTTCAATCTGTCACATTTGCCCATATGTGGCCATTAAATGTTGACTAAAATTTAGCCAATTTTTTCTTATGCCTATCTTCAGTGGCTTCTTCTTCTTCCTGTTGCTCCAATGATGAGAGCAGCTGTGGGTACTTTCTTTCCTAGAAAGGGCTCATTACTTTGTGTAGTTTCCTTGCATTTCTTTTCTTTCTATGTTCCCTTATGTCTTCAGCTCTCTAAAGCACTTTTAAAAGCCATGGCTGGCTTGGCCCTGGCTGGGTAGCGCAGTTGGTTTGAGTGTCATCCCAATATGCCAAGGTTGCAGGTTTGATCTCCAGTCAGGGCACATATAAAAATCAACCAATGAATGAATAAGTAAGTGGAACAACAAATCAATCTCTCTCTCTCTAATCAGTAAATAAAAATTAAAAAAAAAAACTATGTCTGGCTTAACATGAGCTTGACAGTCTTTCATATCTTTCTACAATTAAATCAGAAGCAGAACTGAGATTTGTTTTCAATTTGAGAATTGTGGCTTTACAAATAAAACTATTACAGTTAAATGGGTAACTAAGGTTCAGAGAAGGGAAGTTATTTGCCAAGGTGAAGAAATGAGGGAGAGGTGATCTTAGCTTGAGCTGTCCTAAAAAAATACTGTAAACTGGATGGCATATACAAAAGAAAACTACTGTCTTATCGTTCTGAAGGCTGGAGTTCCAAGACCAGGATGTCAGCATGATCAAGTTCTGGTGGGATCTCGCTTCCTGGTTTACAGATGGTTGCCTTCTCAGTGCGTCCTCACGTGCAGAGAGAGCTCTGATGTCTTTTCGTCTTCTGGTAAGGCTCCCAGTTTTGTTGGATCAGGGCTGCACCCTTAGGACCTTATCCTCAATCACCTACTTAAAGTCTCTGGCTCCAAATACTGTCACACTGACTTCAACATATACATTTGGAGGAGACACAATTCAGTCCACCTCAGGAGACTAAATGAATTATACTTGAAAGCAGTCCTTTCAGGGTGAAGTCTGAGAAGGTAAATATAGGGACAAGGGACTCAGGGTCCGGTTATAGTTTAAAAAACATTGGCTTTAAAGTCGGAAATTTTGAGTTTTTTCTGGCTGTGCACTAAAACTGTGGGATTTTGTAAATGGTATTGACCTCACTGAGCCTCATTTTCTGGAAGATATGAGTTTCATGGGATGACACATGAAAAGTACCTACCTGTCTCGAATGGACCTGTGGGATTTTTATTTCTGGAGGTGACTGAATGATGACACATAAAAAGCTAATGTCACTGAAAAAAGATTTTGTTGTTAGAGTTCCCAAGAGGACAGGCACATCACGCCATGCCAGGCCACATAGGGAAACCCCCTCATTGGTCAGGACTGGGAGAAAGCATGGCTGGGAAATGTCCCTGTGATTGCCATGGGGAGAAGGGAGTGAGGCAGAGAAAGCAGCTTGGACTGACTAGTTTGAATCAGTTCAGTGGGCTCTGGGACAGAGGGGTGTCTCCAGGTGTTTGGTACCTGGCCCTGTAGGGATTTAGGGCAGGAAAAATACTGACTTGGAGTGTGAGAGTTTGATAAAGGAGGCAGGTGGGAGTGTGGGCTCTGGATTGGTGGGTTTGCACACAAAAGGCAAGTTATCTATTCCTACCTGTAGGTGTTAGCTAGCCCCAGGTATTAGCTCCCCAGTCAGCAAGGCCCCCAAGATATCAAACAGTCGTAAAATGCAGAATATAAAAAACATGATTAATGCATCATCCTAGTTTGGGACACATTAGCACAGGCTTTGTGAGTGCGGGTTGCTTTCATGGTGCCTCCTGTCCTTGTCAACCCATTCTCACCTCAGCAGCTTCTGAAAGATGATTCCATTTCTTTTCTTTCCCTCCTGGTGAATCAGACCTTGGTTTCTCTTTGTCATAGCCACATGCTGATGCTTCCTGCCTTGGTAACGCTGACAGCCCCATTAAGATGGGGCCCTTTTAGACTCTTGTGGAGGTTGGGGGGCAATACTAGGAAATAAAAGTAGTCTGGAAGGCCAGCTTTGTTTGGGGGAAAGACTTGCCTGTTCTGGGATTTGGAGGAGAGGGAGTCTCAGTCTGAAGCCTCATGGGAGGTCAGTCATGAGTCACCCTACATCAGCATTCTGGTCACAGAGAAGACAAACAGAAAATCTATTCTCCCTCACTGGGTCCCCCACCTGCTTCAGCAGCTGTCTCTGGGTTGGTGAAAAGAACAGTCTATTGGCCTGTTCTCAAGAAGGACTGAGGCTTAGCAACAGTGCCAATGGCTATGATAAACAGGTCATTGTCTTGAGCTGTCTGCGCTGTTGAGATTCAGGATGAAGTGAGAGCAAATAGGACAGGTTCTCTGAACTGAGTAAGTATTGTTGGATTCTTTGAACTTCAAAGGAAGTGGGGCTTACAGAAAATAAGCCTTAACTGGGAAAGCACTTCTGAATGACAAAGCAGGAAGGACACTAAGTAGTGGATAAATATTTTCCTTTACAACCTCATTCTACCATGAAAACATCATCTATGGTGGAATTAGCGCCATCAGAATCCACAGTTCCTGGAAATGATATAAATCTGGCTCTAGGCGCCTCATATTTATTTGCCTAAATAACCTCTCAAAGAAGGAGGAGGAGGAGAAGAAAGGAGGAAAAGAAAGAGGAGAAGAATAGGAAGAAAAAGAAGAAGAAAAAGAAGAGGGAGAAGGAGGAGGAAGAAAGAGAAGAAGAAAGAGAAGGAGGAGGGGAGGAAGGAGGGAAAGAAGGAAGAAAGAAAGGAGAGAGAGAGAGAGAGAGAGAGAGAGAGAGAGAGAGAGAGAGAGAGAGAGAGGGAAAGAAAGAAACTACACTAATATTTATGATCCTGGCCAGTTATTCATTCTCCATGAAGTTCAGCTCTCCCTCCTCTATACAATGAGAGCACTAATTTTTACTTTGTAGCTTCATTGAAACCATATGATGAAGATTATGGCAAATTTTGAATAGTTAAGAAATGATAGCTTCTCTTCTTCCCCTCCCCAGTTTGCTCTCCTCTTTAAATAATAAAAAAGAGTTATTATAAAGTAACCAGAACAATTAAGTTGATATAGATTGAATTTACAGTGTGCTAAAGACTATTTTAAGTACGTATGTGTATGATTTCATGGTTCTGTCAATATAATAGACTCGAGAAAATTCCAGACTTTTAAAACATCACATGCCAAAGCATTTTCATATAAGACTCTCTTGACAGTCTGAATGAACCACAAATCCACATAGACAACATAAGATGGGAAGATTTTTTTTATCAAAGTTGACTCAATCTTCTACTAGGATAAGAATGAGATAAATTAGAAAATTTGTTAACATCATCACAACTAATTATTAGTTTATTTTAGAAATTTTTGAGAAAAACATAAACAGCAAAATGATACCAGTTGGAAAGACTAATACTAAAATTGATGACAGTAACCAAGACTAATGTCGAAGGAGAGAAAAGACACAGAGATCAATGGAATGCAATAGAGAGCCCAGAAATAGCTCCACATAAATATGCCCAGAAATTTTTTACATGAAGGCAAAAGCAATTCAATAGAAGAGGGATCACCACTGCAATAAATGGTGCTGGAATAATTGGACATCCATTTGCAAAAAAAAAAAAAAAAAAAAAAGAACCTCAACCTAAACTTCACACTTTACGTAAAAAATATAGAAAATGGATCGTGAACTTAAAAGTAAAACTATAAAACTTGAAGAAGAAAACAGGAGAAAATCTGTGAGACCTATAACTAAGTAAAGAGTTCTTAGACTTGACACTAAAAGCATAATTCATAAGAGGAAAAATAGATAATTGAACCACATCAGACCACCACCACCCTGCCCCAGCACAGCTGATCCTCCACAGAGGGCAGAGATTGGTGGTTAGTGGTCACAGCCAGTCCTCGAGGCTGAGTGGCCTGTGTAAATCCCTCCCTGCACTGATCCGCCAACAGCAATCAAGCCTCAACTACAAAAGGAGGGTATACTCAGCTCACATGAAGGGTGCACTTCAAGTACCCACTTAGGTGATAGGGGAGTCTATGCCACTGGACCCTACAGGACACCTACTATATTAGGCCACACTACCAAGACACAGAGTCATAGCAGCTCTACCTAATACATAGAAACAGAGAGTTCCAGCCAAGATGGAAGTGAAGGTAGAAACCCTTTGCTTCCTTGCACAACCAAAAGGAGGATAACAATCAATCTAAAATCAATAAACAACCAGAAGCACCAGAAAATCAAACTGCATGGAACTCTGACAACCAAGGAATTAAAAAATCAACCAGAACAACCAGACTGGTGTGCCGAGACAAAGAAATATGGCCCAAATGAAAGAAAAGAGCAAAACCTCAGAAAGAGAACTAAGCAATGAGGACATTGCCAACCTATCTGATGGAGAATTTAAAGCCCTGGTAATCAGAATGCTCACAGATCTGATTAAACTTGGTGGAAAATGAAAAAACAAATGAAAGATACCCAAAGTGAAATAAAGCAAAATATTCAAGGAACCAACAGTGACAGGAAGGAAACCAGGACTCAAAGCAATGATTTGGAACAAAAGGAAGAAATAAACATTCAACTGGAACAGAATGAAGAAACAAGAATTCAAAAAAATTGAAGAGTCTTACAAACTTCTGGGACAACTTTAAATGTTCCAATATCCGAATTATAGGGGTACCAGGAGGAGAAGAGGAAGGTCAAGAAATTGAAAACTTACTTGAATAAATAATGAAGGAGAACTTCCCCAATCTGATGAAGGAAATAGACTTCCAGGAAGTCCAGGAAGCTCAGAGAGTCCCAAAGAAGTTGGACTCAAAGAGGAACACACCAAGGCACATCATCATTAAGTTACCCAAGGCTAGAGACAAAGAGAGAATCTTAAAATCAGCAAGAGGAAAGGAGACAGTTACCTACGAAGGAGTTCCCATAAGGCTATCAGCTGATTTCTCAAAAGAAACCTTACAGGCAAGAAGGGGCTGGAAAGAAGTATTCCAAGTCATGAAAGACAAGGACCTACATTCAAGAATACTCTATCCAGCAAAGCTTCATTTAGAATGGAAGGGCAGATAAAGTGCTTCCCAGATAAGGTCAAGTGAAAGGAGTTCACCATCACCAAACCCTTATTATATGAAATGTTAAAGGGACTTACCTAAGAAAAAGCAGCTCAAAACTATGAACAGTAACATGACAACAAAGTCACAACTATCAACAAATGAACCTAAAGAAAAGAAAACAACAAAACCAAAAACTAAGCAAACAACCAGAACAGGAAAAGAATCAGAGAAATGGACATCACATGGAGGGTTTTCAGTGTGGAGGGGGAAGGGAGGAATAGGGGGGAAAAGGTACAGGGAATAAGAAGCATAATTGATAGGCATAAAATAGATGGGGAGAGATAAAAAATGGTATAGAAAACAGAGGACTCAAATAACTTATATGTTCAACCCATGGATATGAACTAAGGATGGGGGAATGCTGGAGGGTTGGGGGCACAGGGCAGAGGGGGAAAGAAATAAAAGAATAAAAGGGGAAAGAATTAGGAAAACTGTAATAGCATAATCAATAAAAAAACTTAAAAAAGAAAATATTATGCTAAGTGAGAGAGGTCAGTCACAAAGGACCACATATTATATGATTACATTTACATAAAACATTCAGACTAAGGAAATACATAAAGACTGAAAGTAGATTAGTAGCTGCCTAGGGCTGGGACAGAAAAAGGGTTAGAGGCTAAGTGGGTGGTAGTTAAAGGGTATCTGGTTTATTTTGAGGAGATGAAAATGTTCTAAAATTGACATTGATAGCAGATAAATATATCTGTGAATATACTAAAAACCACTGAATTGCCTACTTTAAATGGATGAATTGCATAGTATGTGAACTACATCTCAAAAAAGGTGTCAAAAAAAACAAGGGCAAGCAAAAGCAAGGGCATTGTATATAACAGGCTAATATTTGTGTAAAAAAAAATGGGGGAGAGTCGACCAACTATTTCAGCACAAAATGCTTTTATCTATGCATAATATGTCAGGGAGGACACAGGAAACTGAACACACTTACTGCCTTCAAGGAAGCACATTGGTGGCTGAGGGACATATTTGGAAGAATCTTTACATTGTATTATCCTTTTGTACCTTTTCAATTTTATACTCTGTGAAGTTTTAACAGGCAGATTAACCACATAGCTAATGAAATTTAAGCTTTTTGGCCCCTCACTTGCATGAGTCCTTCACAAGGACTTAGGAGGGGCCCTGATAAGGTTGACATGGTCATGTTTTTGTAAAATTTGCAAAAATGAGATGTTAACTTCAAACAGCTAATCTTGTTTCTTTCCACTTCAAATTCCCCTCCATTCACTTCTCTTTTTGTGCAATGTGCAGGGGAAGGAGAAAGGGAACTTGGCTGTAAACATTTGGGGGAATATTGTTAAGGTAAAGTAGACTCAAGAGAAACTTTCACTTTGAATTATGTGGGTGGCTGTTGGGGACCACTCTGTGTGGTTTCAGAGATTGCAGCCCCAAAGCAGGCTCTGAAAGAGGCTAGAAAGTCTCCTTGGAAAACCAGGTAATACAGGTGGCAGACATGACCGGACTCTAACACCAAGGGTTCCCGTGGGAACCAGGCCTGAAATATACATTGCATCCTTTGAAGCTTGCTCTGCTTTGTTTTGTATAGCCCTGGTGATATAAACCGGATGTTTAAGTTCAAGGCATAAGGAGTAAACTCCTTATCTCATGAAACACATCTTAAAGACCCTCTGGCATCAGCATGACTGACAGACCCTGACCTATGACAGAGCTCTGTGTTCCTTCAATTGTTATCAATAGATAATGCCTGTTTTTGTATGACTGTAGCCTTTGACATTGATTGATGAGCTAGCTATGCATGTATGCACCTACACATACCATTCCCAATAAAAGCCAATTGGGAGAAAGGCTCAGGGTGTTCCCCACTAGAGGGAATTGCCACCCTCTTTCCCACCAGAACAAGATTGTGGCCAGGATGACTTATTTCTCATCCACAGTGGACGGGAGGAATTCTGCAGGATGGAGTTCCTCCCACAGATGGCACAGTTAAATTATTGCTAGTAGACCTAGTGTTAGAAATGAATTCCAGAAATACTCTTATTATCCACCATTCCAATTTACCTGTGCTTTTATCCCTCCTCCACACAAAGGGGGAGGAGGGATGGTATTGTTCATCGTGCAACCATATTGCACAAGTGCACAATGAACACGTCCTACCACACTCAGCACCATAAATATATGGGTATGGGAAAAGGAACAAGGTTTGACGTGTGTAGAGTCACAAGACCATTTGGGGAAATTTTTCCAGTTGTCTGTGGGATAAAATTCAAAGCAGAGGATGAGGTTCTCATCAATGCATAATCAAAATAGAAGACTTTTCCTATACTTACAAAAATTATTCCATTTCATTACTTTCTATCATTTATAAGTAATATACCCCCCAAAAAAAGCTATTTTAATTCCATTTCTGAGCCTCACAACAGTATTGGCCCTCACACTGCTCCTGTCCCCAAAGTAGCACAGATCAGAGATAACTGTCATATTAAATGTTTGGTAACCAAAACTGAAGTTTTAATATCATGGCACTGGAGTGTCAATGGAAGAAGCACAATGTAAAGACATGATGACTTTCTTTCATTTTAAGTATTTTATTTATTTTTAGAGAGAGGGGAAGGGAGGGATAAAGAGGAGAGAAACATGGACGTGAGACAGAAGCATTGATCCATTGCCTCTCACACACCCCAAACCAGGGACCTGGTCTGCAACCCAGGCATGTGCCCTGACCAGGAATTGAACCAGGGACATTTCACTTTGCAGGACGATGCTCAACCAACTGAGCCACACTGGTCAGGGCAAGACATGATGACTTTAAACAGTTTAACTCATTTAGTGAAATGCAAGCAGTTTCCATGGATAGAATATAGGGTACAAGGGTGCATAGCCAGAAAAGATATCAGAAGTGTAGGAGGGTGAGATGATGAAGGGTTGGGCTAAAGAGTTTCAATTTTGTTGTTCTTAATTATGTATGAATATCAGGAGTTCCATGAACCACTTTAAAACTCTGGGCATGTAATTTTTTCTAGGGAGAAATTCCATAGTTTTCACTGATTGCTGTGAGTAACCATGGAAGAGGCAGTTATATTCACTCAAAAACTTCTGTGTTGGTTTACTATATGCCAGGTACTGTGCTTCTAATATGTGGAGGATAATTTGGAAAAAAGGCTGGCAGGGATGTAGTCATGGGGGAGGGGCAATTTGTAGACTAGATTTAGGTTATCTTTGGAAGGAACACTACAGATATTAGGCGGTGTCCTTCTCAATGCATCCAACCATGGTTTCCGTTTGTCCTGTTACTGATGGTCTTGATATTTGATCACTTGATTAGGGTGGTATCCACAAGCTATCTCCACTGCAAAATTAATGTTTTCCCCTCAATAATTAGCAAGTACTTTGCAGGAAGACATTTGGAATGATGCAAATATCCCATTCCTTATCAATTTACCCTCACCTTTGATTTTTTTTTATCTATGTAGGCTCATGATTTGTATTTTTACAGTGTGCTAAAATCTTTTAACACCACTTTTTAAAAATTTTATTTGAGAGAGACAGAGAAAGGGGGCAAGAGGGAGAGAGAAACATAGATTTGTTATACTACTCAACCTTGGCATATGGGGACAATGCTCTAACCAACTGAGCTACCCGGCCAGGACACTTTTTTGTTTGTTTGTTGTTTTAAGTTTTAAAAACTGTGGTTAAAAAAAAATACTAGCATAAAAGTTAGCCTTTTAACCATTTTTAAGTATATGGTTCAGTAGAGTTAACTATATCCATATTGTTCTGTAACAGATCTCTAGAAGTTTTTCACATTGTAAAAATAAAAAAACTGAAATTCTATACCCATCAAAAACCAGCTCTCCTTTTCTCTCTCCCCGCAGCCCCTGAAAACTACCATTCTACTTTCTGTTTCCATGAATTTGACTGGAAATTTGGAATCATGATTTTGACTGGGGACTACTCTACATACCTCATATACATGGAATCAGACAGTATTTGTCCATCATGGTCACACTTATTTCACAGCATAATATCCTCAATGTTCTGTAGCATGTAACAGGATTTCCTTCTTTCTTTAGATGGAATAATATTCAATGTATGTCTATATCATGCTTTCTTTATTAATCTGTTGATGGACATTTTGGTTGCTTCCACATCTTGGATATTGTGATTAATGCTGCAATGAACATGGGTGTTTAAATATTTCTTAAAAATCTTGCCTTCACTTCTTTTAGATATATACTTCAAATGGGGTTGTTGGATCATGTGGTAATCCTATTTCATTTTTATTTTTTTCTTCTTGCATTCTTTTACTTATTTATTTAATATTTTATTGATTATGCTATTACAGCTGTCCCATTGCCCCCCTTCCATCCCCCTCCACTCTACACACCCTCCCCCATCCACATTCCCCCCTCTAGTTCATGTCCACGTGTCATAAGTTCTTTAGCTTCTACATTTCCCATACTATTCTTGCCCTCCCCCTATTATCTACCTACCAT
>JAPYXV010002972.1:0-12671 GCA_028533065.1 Trachops cirrhosus
CGTCCCTCACCCGGCCAGACTCTGCCCCTCCTACCGGTCTGGATGAAAGTGTCTATCCTTAAATCCTTGGTTGTCCGACTTCCATAAACTTCAATTTTCTGTCAGTTCTGGTTGTTATTTTGTTTCTATATCTTTGTTGTCCCTATCTTGGTTGTGCGAGGAGGCACAGTGCATCTACCTATGCCTCCATCTTGGCCGGAAGTCAGATGAGCATAAGTTTTAATAATACCTTTAAGGCACAGGTGGCAAACACAAGGCCCACGGGCCGAATCCAGCCCTCCACCTTATTTCTACCCAGCGGCAGCACCGAGCTCTCGCTTAACTGTTAAGGAGTAGTTACATGTATGCAGTCCTAAAATTACATCGGCCCTTGGAAGGCAGCCACGAGGCTGATGTGGTCCCAGGTGAAAATGTTTGACACCCCTGCTTTAAGTAATAATCCTTAACGAATGAAAGAAACGCACCTATCTAGGAAAAAATTAGGTATTGTTTGCAAAAATATACGTAGTCTGATTCAGTTTTTGTACTCTTATTTCTTACTTTTGTGCATATTCTTATATTCTCCGGCGAGCCTATATAATTTCTGTAATAACAAAAATATTTTGAAAACCCGAGCATAGTGTTTACATATAATAGTTATTCTATAAATGTGGCTTTTCCTCTCTCTTGATTCAGAAACGTTTTCTTTCCAAAAAAGCTTCACATGCCAAACTGCAAATTACATGAATAAATCTTTAAGAAAATTTTCATTCATTTATTCAACAAATTTTTATCGGGCACTTCTTATGTACCAGGCACTATGGATGGTGTTTATGCCAAAAATTAATGTAGTGATGTTTTTCTCTCTCCTCCTCCCTGCCTTCGCCATCCTGTGTAGTCTGAGGTGTCCTGGATCCCCAACAAGCATTACTCTGGGATCTACGGGCTGATGAAGCTCGTCCTGACCAAGACCCTTCCCGCCAACCTGGAGAGGGTCATTGTGCTCGACACGGACATCACCTTCGCAACCGACATTGCAGAGCTGTGGGCCGTGTTCCACAAGTTCAAAGGTAAGGTAGCCCGTTTTTCCCGCTATCTTTGAAGGGGTAGGCGTGCCAAGAGTGGTAACTGTGCTTTTAAAAATTGTGAGGCGTGACCTCTTTGTGAGGGCACGTTGATGACGTGGGTGAGGAGTTACAAAGGTGGCTGGGTAGCAGTGCTCTTGACCTCTGAAAAGCCTGAAACGGGAATTTGCGTCTCTGTAGTAAACGAAGAGGTAAGGTCTGTGTGTGTGTTCGCAGAAAGAACCCAATTTGGGTTGCTTCGTAAGAGATAAGTATCAAATGTGAATCTCCGTGTGCAGATAATTGAGTGTTGACTTACTTGTGTAGAGACACACGTTTCCCGGGTTTCTCTTTTTATCAAATGATCCTTTGATTGCAGAGAGAGCCTGTGTGGCAGTGGAGATGAGTATTGATTATAGAGCGTTTGGAAAGGTTCTTACGGCTTTTGCTTTCATTCACGTCGTGGTTTCTTATTTTAAAGAGGTGTGTATGTTTGGCTTTACAAGAGGCCCCTTGCAGTCTGGTTGGTTTCTTCTTAGCTGAACAGTAGCTCCTGCCGCGGCCCCAAGGGGTGTGAGTGTCGGTGGGAAACGGTGAGCCTGCGGGTGTGCTGAGCCTGAGAGCAGCGCCAGGTCGGCGTGCGTCTCGGGCTGTTACTGCAACACCTCCTCCCGGAGGGCGTCCTTAAGTTGCCATATTTTTAAAATTCTCCTATATTTTAGACAAAAACAAGAAGTTTGATGATGAGATTTTTTAAACTTATTTTTTAGTTTTCTTTTTAATTTTGCACCCTGGCTTCTGGGTTTAAAATTTCTCTTACCTCTTCTACACCTCTGTGTCCTGTGAAGGTGAGATGCCACTTAGTGATTTTAAGTGACAGCATTTTCACAAATCACAGGCTCTTCCAGTTGGTCTGTTTCTATCCTTGGGAAGGAGAGTAAAGTCCTTGCCAGCTCTGGTGTCTGCCTGCCTCCTTCCTGGGGCCTCTTAGGTCTGGGCCAATGGGAAACATTTCCTCAGCCTGTCCAGCGGGAGGCGCTCTGACCCTCAGGCTCTTTCCCTCATCAAGATAAAAACTGACTTCCTTTACCCAAGTCAACACGGACCCTAATAACAACATCATTTAGCCCAAGTGCTGAAACTGAGTGTGCCTCCGCTTCCCGATCTCTTCTTCATGGAAGGCTTGGATCTGTCCATTTCACAACTAAACCGAAGCTTGGGATGCAGGGTTGTGCCGGGTTGAGAGCAGAACGCACATGTGTTGCCTTTGGTATGTGTCTCTTTACAAGTTCCCTGATCATTTCTGCTTGTTTTTCTGATCTAATCGAACTCACTGGGGGGCAGTTATTTTAATAATCAGGTTGTACTTTATTCTTATATTTATGCCCATGTTCAGTATATAGTGATGTATTCATTCCACTTTCCGCCTCCCTGCTAGGTGTCAGGCAGTGCGCTGACACAATGAAGGGGAGTGAGGATGACCGCCTCTCCTGAAGGGGGTCAGAGCAGGCAGCTGGGAGGGCCTCATGGAGGAGGTGACCAGCATTGTGCTCTGTGCTGCCAGATAGGAGTAGTGATCGTGTGCAGTGGATGCCCGTATTTCCCTTTGGAAAGAAAGGACTTACTACTCCAGCGGCTGGGAGGGCTGCCTGCAGATGGCCCGCAGGTGTAGGCCTTGTGTAGGGGTGGCCTCAGGTGAGAAGAGTCACCTGCCCGTGGCCTTACCCCCTTCCTGGGGCACCGCACACCACACAATGACTGAAGAATGGAGAGTCTTTCAGGATCAGCTGCAGCGCTCCCTTGAGACTGTCTGGCGGCCAGGTTCCTCCCTCTGCCCAATTCCGCCTTCGCCCCTTAGCTTTCACAGGTGCTCTTCCCAGTTCCCCCCCCACATACCCTCGTGCGTGCTGACTCCCACACCAGGGTCGGCTCCCCGGGCAATCCCACCTGCAGTCTGCATTTACAGCTACAGGTCTCCCTTGGATAATGAGTGAACGCGGTAAAACCACTGGAACAGGTGATATAATTCACTAATTGTAGCTAGGAAAGCTCTAGTTTTTCCTGGCCCAGTGAGGACCTGCCATGGAGCCAGTGGGGTTCTGCCGCCGGTAACAAGGCTCGTAGAATCGTGATGTCAAGTCCCGGGTATCAGCTGCGGAGCGGGAGGCTGCCCCTGGGATTTGGATTCGGCGGCCTCTGCGATTCAAGGTCGTCCCTGGAGCAGAGCAGAGTGTGTGGGCCAAGGTCAGGACAGGGACGGGGCTGCGTTTTTTTTTTTTTTGTTCTCTCACAGGTTGGTTTCTAGCATTGTCGGCCCCCCCACCCCGTGCAGAGGAATATATCTGACAGTGCTGTTACCTAAAACTGTTGGAAAACATGGCCCCTGCCTTCCAGGAGCTCACGGACACAGCAGACTGCATTGCATTTGTATCTGCGGGCAGCCAAGGAGGATAAAAACATCTGAGGTTTTCCCAGGCTCTGCGTAACTTTTCCAGGAAAGTACGGAGGCTAAAAGAAAATAAATAAGCTCTTTTCTTCTCCATATGGAACTCTTTCTTACAGGTTTATGGGGGATTTTCAGTTTTGTTTTTCTAAACTGGACCAATTAGAAGCCAGGTCATGGAACCGAAAGAAAGGCCCTTCAGACCCGTAAACGGAGAACATGCTGATCCATCTCATGAAGGCAATTGCTGTTGACATCTTTCACTGTAAACATTTTGAGTGACATTGATGCAATTAGGCCTTGTTAATTTAGCTCTGTTGCAGAACAGCTTGTTACCTGGGGCTGGAGTGCTCCTCAGGCTCGCATCCCGCACACCCTTGACTCCTTAGCGGTACCGCGAAATCTCCCTCGCCTGTATTCATTGTATGGCGCCTTGCAGTAAGACCCACTCCCAGCCTCTACCATGCACAGCTTTGAGGGTGCCCCTCGGGGACGTCCACAGACTTACTCCCCGACCCTTGACTTCCCCTAAGTGGAGAAGGCCCCCTCCCCATGTCGACTGCCTGCATCCTTTATTGAGCCTGCTCCAACAGGCGGAGGTGTTTTCAGAGCCACTAATTCTTAGCAGAAAGGCTCTGACATGCCGCTGATGGCTGGAATTAGGAGGTGCCCGTTCAATCATATTGACTGAGCTCACTAGGTGCCACATCGTTTTCTGACTATTGGGAATGTTGCAAGAATAAAACGAGCCCGATTCCTACCCCATGGGAGTGCACGTTTGAGTTGGAGAGCTACACAACAAACAAATGAGTGAGTGGAATACACAGTATGGTAGACAGTGATTAGTGCTCTTGAGGGGATCAGAGAAAGGAGAGGGGGGGTGCCTGTGTGCACGTGTGCACAGACGTGTGTTTCAGTGTTCAGACATGGTGGGAGTGGAAGAAGATCTTACAGGAGAGGTGGTGTTTAAGCAAAAACCTGAAGGAGGTAAGAAAGCAAGTATAGAAAGCAAGCATGCCAGGGGCTAGCAGAGTGGGATGGTGTCCTGGGCGCGTGGAACAGCAGGGTCAAGTGTCAGAAGTCATGCGGCCTGGCTTGTTCGGGGAATAGGAAGGAGGCCAGAGCAGAGAAGAGTAAGCCCGGGAGAGGGTGGGATTGGCAAGGTCAGATCATGGGGTCGCATCTGTGGGGCCTGGGAGGATTTTGTCTCTCCTTTCAGTGATACAAGAAGCCGTTATCCGGCTTGGAGCAGGAATGACAGGATCTGACTTATGTTTGTAATGCGCTGTCCTGGCTGCCCTGTGGGAGGGAGTAAGAGGAAGCAAGGAAGCCATTGAGGAGACTGCTGCAGTCCTCCAGGGGAGACGTTGCTGCCTCAGACCTGCAGGGGTCAGTAAAGGTGAAAGACGTGGCCACATTGGGGGTACATTTTGAAGCTTGAGTCCTCAGGATGTTCCGGTGGATTGGATGCGGGAGGAGAGAGTGATGGGAATCGCAGACGACCCAGGTGGCTAGAGGGGTGTGGTTGCACTGCTGGGGGGTGGGGAAGGGGTAGCTGCCCAACGAGCAGGTTGTAGAGACAGAGCAGGAGCTCGGTTTGGGGTACTTTAACCTGAAATGCCTACTGTGGTCCCCCCATGGACGTGGCGAGGAGGCAGGCAGATAAATGAGCATTTGTAAAGCAAAGGATAAATAACAAATAGTTCTTAAGTATTTCTCCTGTCCCGGGCACCGAGCTAGAAACTTTGCACATTTAAAAAGCAAAATTAAGCGAGCCCAAGAGAGATTAAATAACTTTTTATTCTCCAAGAGCTATTGCACAGTACAGCTGAACCCCAAACTGTTTGGCTTTGGTGTCTGTGTTCTTCCTGCCACCACCTGCCCCCGTCTCTGGGCTTTCTAGTGTGTGTGTGTGCAGGGGGTGCCCCTTGACCTGGGAGGCGGGGTCTGCATTTCATTCAGGTGTGACCGCTGATTCTGTTCACCCACAGCCCTTTAGTGCAGTAGTTTTACTGCACAAAAAAATTGGAAATTATATCTGATTTTAGCCGTTTGGGGAAGCTGTTTAAGGCATAGCATAAATAATACACAGTCAGCCCTGGCCAGATGGTTCAGTTGGTTGGAGCATCGTCCCATATACCAAAAGGTTACAGAATCTGTCCCCGGTGGGGGAGCATATGGGAGGCAACCAGTCAGTCTGCCTCTCTCTCTCCCCCTGCCTCCCTCTCTCCCTCTCCTCCTCCCCCCTCCCTCTCTATCCCTCCCTCTTTCTCCCTCTCCCTGTCTTTAAAAGTGAACATATTCTCGGGTGAGGAATGAATACATCAATAAACACAACCATAATTTGGAGCTTCTAGAAGAAAGCCGTGCTAAATATTCAAGACAGCGTTGTCAGTTTAGGGACAAAGGCTTTCTCTTTGGGAAGCTCATACTGCCCTAGTGTCAAGTTCTGGCCCCCGAACTGGCCACACTGTCCAGCCCTGGTGGGCCTTCGTCCTCTGTCCCTCCTGGGGCCACAGTGGGTAGGGAGGTGGGCCATGCCACTGGGTATTTTTAAGAACCTACTAGACTCACCGTGGACTAATTGTAGCTAACATTTTTAGGTGCTTTACTCGGTGCCAACTGCTCTCTTAAGCCTTTTATGCATAAACTCATTCAGTCCTCACAACACTCCCCCAAAGTAATTACTGCTAATGTTCCTGTTTAAAAGTTCTGGGGACCAGTGTTCAGGAGGCAAAGCCGCTTACCCTGCGTTTCAGCTCTCACGCCGTGGAACTGGGATTTGAACTCAGGTTGTCCGAGTCCAAATCCAGTACTGCTTCCTACACTGCACCCTGCACTCCTCAGAAGGGGAGACGGTGTAGCTTGGAGCCTCTGTGGAGAGACCAGCATTAGATACAGAAAAGGACTCTACGCGACCTTGTAAACCACCGCGCAGAGGGCGCTGCTGAGGTGACCTAGGCCTCCAGAAGAGAGAGGCAAACGGGCGCAGAGAGAAGTATGGCTTCCCCAGGATTTGAGCAATAAAACCTTGGTTTCCAGAGTACGGCCCCGCTTGTGACTTCCCGGAACATTGTCTTTAAAGCAGCTCTGCGCCCCAGGAGCTGTCCCCGTGTACTCAGAATGGCTCAGCTGAATGAGCCCCAGTCCGGGCTCACCCGGTGACCTGCGACCGTGGTCGAGGTTACCTAACTTCTGGGGCCCGAGTGAACTATGAACCATGCCAACAGGGCCCTTGTGAGTGATGCAAAAGATAATGTACGTTACTCTCCCCGTGTTGCGTTTTCTCTTAGGACTCGCGCCAGCGGGCACAGAGTGACAGGGACATCGTTGGTGTGTCTGCTCCGTCACCTTGCAGCTTGGTCCACAGAGCCGCACGCGTGGGGCTGGGTCGGCTGTCAGTGCGGAATAATGGAAGAAGGCTGCATAGGAGGAACCTTGAGAGTATGACTTTAGAAACTATATTTGTAGAACTTTTGTGATTAGAATCACTTGCCTTGAAGGAGCTTTTAAACACGTCTTGTCATTTCTTCAGGTTTGCCCTTTTTGTTTCCCTTGCCTGGCTTGGCCTTCCCTCTCTTCCCCTCCTCTCCACCTCCCACCACCACCCCGTCTCCATCTCTCAGTCTCTCAGTGGAACTGGTGGAGCAGGAGAAGCTCTGCTGAGGAAGACACCAAGTTTCAAACCCGTGCTGGCATGCTTACCGGGGGGATGACCTTGGGGTGTTCATTCAACCTCTCTCAACCCAGCTCCTGCACGTGTAGAAAGAAAAGACTGACATCTTCCTGCAGTTGTGTGAGGTCCCGGGAGGTGATTCGATGATCCTGGTACAGGGAGTTCCCTTCTCCCTACTTCCTCCTCTCCCGTGTCTGCCTGTCCTCATCACGTGCGTCCCTTCTCCTTTGACTTCCAGTCCCACTTCCCTCCCTCCCCCTGCCTCCAAATGAAGCTTTATGTCTGCCCCTCTCTCCCCTTCAGCTGGTATGAAAAGAACGCAGAAAGACCCGGTGCCCTCACACCTGTCAAATTTCCCTGATTAGCACCACTGTCTGTCCTCAGCCAGGCCTGGCGTGGCCTCTCCGGGGCTCGCCGAGGACAGGGCCACACTCAGCTCCCATCTGCTCCTGACAGGTCCTTAGTTTGAGGGGCTGCTGACTGTTTTGCCGCAGGGAAGAAAAGCAGAAATTTTAAAAGATAGGAATTCTCGCATAAAGCGCTTTACGACGACTCCACCAGCCCGTGACCGCAGGTGTGCTGCTGGCATTCCACTGGGAAGAGGGCAGCTGGGCCCCCGGTCTTTGCCCTGCATCGTGAGGTTTGGATGAAAGCCTGGGCATCTCCTTTTCATCTATCTGCACCATGGTTTTAAACACTCTCCTGCACTCTTCCTGCTGATGTAGTTCCCTCCTCACCACCGGCTTCTGTTCTGTTTTTAACGTCTCATTCCGAATTGCTTTTCCTCTTGGGAAATTCCGACGCCTGTTACTTTATTTCGTCCTCATCCCTCACACCCGCCCCCCACCCCAGGGCGCCCTCCATCCAGAATCCGGAGCCCAGCCCTCTGACTCTCTCCTGGGATGTCCTTGGTTCTCCCGTTTGACAGGCCAAGACGCTGGCCACTGGGGGAACAGGAAGCATTTCGTTCCTGGCAAACTTGGTGGAGTGGTTTTAATTATTTTCAGATTAACTTGGAAGTCGATCTGCCTTCTCTTACTATGTTAGAAACATCGTTCAACTTCCCCAAGCCTTTTTTTTATTGTTGTTCTACAAAAATGGGTGAATGATACATTAATAACTACCCTAGAAGCTTTATGTTGGTGGTAAGTCAAGAAACGGCTCTGCATGGCATTGTGCTTAATAAATGACACTTCCCCTTTTTATCTTTCTCCATCTTTTTCTTCTTCTTCAGCCTGGAACTCCTGAGAGGTACAGGGACAGAAGCCTGCCTGCTTCCCTTCCTGCCCACTTCCCTGACCCCCTTCTCCTCGCCCCCTCAGCCCTGCCTCCCTGCCCCCCACATTCATTCATCACTCCTTCTCTCACGAAGTCATTGTTTTCTTCTGAGCCCGTGGGCCTGCCCTAGACCCTGGGCATGAAGGAGGAATAATGCTGATTTCTATGAACTGCTTCCTGGGTGTCAGGCACGGGGCATTCTCACGCAGCCTTTACCTGCCTTCTCAGGGTCACACGGCAGGTCAGCGGCAGAGCCTGGATCAAAGTGGGCGGAGCTCGGGCTGACCCCTGGACCCAGCTGGACACACAGTTACATTAAAGTGCGGAAAGCGCCCGGAAAGGGAGACTTCAGGGGGAGGTAGAGTCGAGTTTTAGGGAAAGCAGCCTGGTCAGGCGGGTCGGGAGTGTCGGGAAGATGTCCAAAGGGAGGAGGCCTGGGGCGGTAGCCTCCGCGGCCCCACTTGGAGGGGATGCCTTGTGCAGAGGCCTGAGGCCCAGGGAGAGAAGAGCAGAGACACAAACTGGGAAAGAAGCACCAAACCTGCGCCTCACACAAGCCAGGCAGGCTCCCGCCTCTGGTCCTTCGCTCTGACGCCCCCTCTGCCGGGAACGCCTTTCCCCCGTGTGTCTCCCTGACTTGCTGCTGTAACTGACGTCCTTCAAGTCTTTGCTCAGATCTCAGCTTCTTAGTGAGTTGCATCCTGCAGCCCAGACACCATCCGTCCTGCTCGCCCTGCTTTAATTTTTTTAAATAAATAGCCCTCATTACCTTCTAATCTAGTTTATAACCACTTATGGAGACACCTGCTCTGCCCAGCCAGGAAGCAGCACAGACCCGGGTACCCAGGGCACAGCAGCCTCGCCTGGTTTCTGTGCGTCTTTCCTGCTAATGCCTCAACCCCAAGAGGGCAGAGACATTTGCAGTCTTGTTCCTGGTATATTCCTCGCAGCTAGAACAGTGTCTGGCAGAGAGTGGGTGCTCAGTAAATATTTGCTGAATAAGCAAACAAATAAAGCTGGTGATTTCTAGGTGATTTGAGGAGTGGGAAGTAACACAAGAGAAGTACGAGGGGTTTTCTGAGTTATGGCCTGAGTTTTACCCAGAAGTAATTGAAAGATGGTGCAGCGTTTCAGGTTCAGAGAGGTAGACGCAGATTTCCAGATCAGAACACAGCCCTTTGGCTGCGGTGTGGGAGCTGATCTGAGAGCCGCAGCAGGAAACCAGCACCTTGAAAGAAAGGTTTGGCAACAGCTAGGAGGTTGGCTACTGCACAGGTCCAAGCAAGCTGTGACAGTGGCCCATGTAAGGCAGGATACTGCCCCTTGCGTCCGGCAAAGGACAGGGAGTAGCCTGTGGAGTGGATGGCGCTGGCTGGCGAGTTCCCTTGTGAACACGCAGAGATAGGGCTAAGGGGTCTGTATCGTAACAAAACAGGTCTGGGCTGGAGATATCTTTAGATGCATTCTTTTTGGAACTAAAGTACAGCTTTTTTGGTATTAAAACACATGTTCTCACGGGGTTATTACAGTTTCCTCTTCTGGACCTTTAGTGATGCCCCATGGCAGAGTCCAGGGGGGGTGACCCTGTGACTGCTCT
This sequence comes from Trachops cirrhosus, assembly GCA_028533065.1. NCBI lineage: Eukaryota > Metazoa > Chordata > Mammalia > Chiroptera > Phyllostomidae > Trachops > Trachops cirrhosus. Next base: position 10,038 of record JAPYXV010002972.1, read on the forward strand.
CCCTGGAGGGAGGGCTGCCGGGTTTGCTGCCTCCAGCAGGCGGCGGAGCGGGCGGTGCAGACCGTCTGAGCGGGTGCGAAGGCCGGGCGAGGTCACGTCCTGTCATCTCGGCTCTCTGACGCAGGGTTTTCACATGGCGCAGTTTCTGAAATTGATGTGGCTTACGGAAGCAACCTGACAGATGGTCTTTTTCTTGTGGAAAATGTTTTGATATATCCTGCAATCAGCGGCCTCTCAGAATCCAGAGAGCATGGTGGTGTTACTTTTATGAGTATTATTTCCCTATTGGATCCTTTGATCTGGGGATGGCAGAGGAGAGAGAGCCCGGGAGGGTAGTAAGACTGAGGGAGGAAGGGGCTGAATTGGGACACTGATTAGGTCATTATAAAAGAATTGGAGGGTCTCAGCAGGACACTCCTTGATTACCTTCTATTTCTGACCACCGGGCCCTCAGACACTGGTGCTCTTGCTATTTTTGGTAAATAATCACTTGTTTCTCACATGTCGGAATGGGTACCGTCTCCTGATGGGCCCTCCCTTGTGGAGAGCAACTGCTTGTTCCCTGAAACAACATGTGTGTGGGCATGGAGAGAAAGGGGGTCAAGGGACATGGAACAGAAACACGTTAGGGTTTTTTATTTCATTTCAGGATCAGGGATTGAACAGCTTAAGCATCACACCCAGGACGGCAGAGCACTACCTTGCCCAGGAGTCTCCCTCATTCAGACAGTCAGTAAATATTTATGGAATACCTACCTCCTCGATACCAGGTGTGCAAGTTACGCTCTCTAACGTCCAGTCCATTAGAAATTCACGTGACTAACTCATCCTTCTTTGGGAAAATCAGATGCTTCTGGGAACATTTCAGGCTTGCCTGCCATTAGTGTGAATTCGTTAGCTGGACTGCTTTCTAACACTTGCTGCTGTCAGCTGCCCTGAGTCGAGGAGACTTGGACTGTGAACGTCGCTACTGTGGACGAGTAGAGGGGACAGAGCTATCCCGTGTCATTCCGAGGGACGGGAGGGTCAGAGAGCAGGTTGGGACCAAATAAAGGCACGGGGGACTCAGCCGGGGTGACAGTGAGAGACGGGCGCAGCGCAGGGGTGGGGGCAGGGCAGAAGCAAACACCTGCTGAATGAAATGAATGTTTGGCGGCAAAGGCAAAGATTCGTCAGACGCAGGGTCACTGGACTCACCCACTAGGATCCTGCATCTAGCGATTCCGTCGTTAGAATCACATGCTCAGTACAGAAGCTGCTTTTTTTTTCTTGTTTGCTCTACAAGTATCGTGGTCACAGGGGCCTTCCACGCACTTTAATTCTGTTGGTGGCCTGTGTGAGCGATATATCGAGTTGGATGAGTGGACATGTGAGAGCCAAGCAGTAACCTAATGACCATTTACAGTCCCATTCTCTTGAGTAGTAATTCTGAGTTGCAAGGTAGGTGCTCAGGATCAGAATTACCTGCTGGGGCTTTCCCAGTTGGTCTACGCCCATCACCCAACCGCCCGGATGCCAACGATGACTCGAGAATCCGTGCTTCTGTGCAGGGCTTCTCCACCTCGGCACTACTGCGGTTGGGGCTGCATGACTCTTCCTTGTGCATGGCGGTCCCACGCATTGAAGGATGGTCAGCCTTGTCCCTGGCGTCTCTACCCAGCAGCACCCCCTCCCCCAGTTGTCACAACTACCACTGTGTCAAGGCGTCACTGTGTGTCCCCTGCGGGCACAGTCTTTCCCTGTCGAGAAGCACTTCCTTAGGGGCCCCTCGTTCATGATGGAAGTCCACCGTGACTGTCAGGCGGTGGTTTTAAGTGGTTGGTAATGAAATGAACTCAGAGTGTTCCGTGGCTTGTGTATCGTTTCATAACTTAGGGAGCCCCCGACCATGTGCTATTTTCGTGACTTTCCGAATCAGCCCCGGGTTTAGGCTCCTATTGGGTGTGCTTCAGATAGCCTTTATTTATTTATTTATTTTTTAGAGCAGGGACGGGAGGAAGAAAGAGAGGGAGAGAAACATCAATGTAAGAGAGAAACATCAATCAGTTGCCAGTTGCTTCTCATATGGGCCTTGGCTGGGACCGAACCCGCAACCCAGGCATGTGCCTTGATCAAGAATCGAACCAGTGGCTTTTCACTTTTGGGGATGATGCCCAACCAACTGAGCCACATCAGTCAGGGAATCCTTATTCCTCTTGATTGTACCCCACATGAGCCTCACAGATGCGCGAACTGTGAATTTTTTATTCTAGAGCCACAGACCGTGGCACATCCAGTAGTGAAGTTCCTCTTTCTGATAATAAGTAAATGCATTCATTTCCCTCAACCTGGAAGCATCCGTGATAGCAAGGGAAAGTGTGATTGAATTAACCAGACTCAGAAGTGTCCGCATCCACAGAGGGCCACGGGTTCAGGTAGAACCCACTGGAGTTTATGAGCTTTCCTCGAAATGACAAGAGGGACCCCCTTGCTGCTCCTCTGTGCTGTCCTGAAGGGGAGAAACCAGCGCGTGTCATTCTGGGACCGGCACAAGGACACAGGTTTTTTTCCCCTCCCAAGTGCATATACATAGATTATTAGCAGCGCCTAATGCGTGACAAGGACGGACGAGGCCTGTCCGGGAAGACGAATGGC
>JAPYXV010002973.1:0-12670 GCA_028533065.1 Trachops cirrhosus
GTCAGTGACCAGAGGGGAGAGGGGAGGGAATTTCAGGGGAGAAGGGAAGGGTTTACAGGAACAAATATAGAGGACACATGGACAAAACTAGGGGTGTTGGAAAGGGGAGGGAGGAGGGGAGGAATGGGTGGGTGGGCTGGAAAGGGAATAAAGGATAGAAACTGTACTGAATAAACTAAAATAAAATTTAAAAAAAAAAATAATGATTTTTAAAAAAATAAAAAAATAAAAAAATAAAATAAAATCAGTCAACATAAAAATTATTGAAGAAACAATTATAAACATGCTTAAAACAAATAAAAAATAGAAAGGTTCAGCAAAGAAATATAACATATAAAGAAAAACCAAATAGAAATTTACAACTAAAAGTATGGCAAACAAAATAAAAAGTCACTGGGTAGGCTCAACAATAGAATGGAGATAACAGAGGAAAGAATCAATGGACATGAAGACAGAATAATAAAAATTGTCTATTAATCTATATATCAGCAATAAAGAGAAAATAGACTGAAAAATATAAACAGACCCTCAGGGACCTGTGGAACAATAACAAAATATCTAACATTTGTGTGACTGAGTTCTCAAAAGAAAAAGAAAAGTAGAGTGGATAGTCAAAGAAATAATGGGTGAAATTTTCAGGAACTTGGCCAAATATACAAACCTCCCAAATCAAAAAACTGAGCCAATCACAAATAGGAAAAACAAAAAAATCCATGTGAATATTCATCATAATTAAAATACTAAAATCTAAAGAGAAAAAAAAAATTTTTGAAAGTGGTGAGGAAGAACACTGTTACCTATAATGGAAAAACAGTTATAACGATAGAAGATATATAAGAAGAATTATGCATCATGTCTATGTGGGGGCTCCAGGAATGCAAGGTTAGTTCAATATTTTAAAAAATCAGTTAATGGAATCCATCGTGTTAATAGGCTGGAGAAGAAAAAACTCATATGACCATATTATTTGATGCAGAAAAAGCACTTGGAAAATTCAACAGCAATTCAGGATTAAAAAAAAGGCTCAGAAAATAGGAGTAGAGGGAATCTTCCTTAACTTAGTAAAGCATATTTCCAAAAACCCACAGCTAACATCTTACTGAAAGGTGAATGACTATAAATGTTTTTCCTACTATTTGGAACAAGGCAAATATATATTCTGCCACTACTCTTATTTAATATAGTACTGGAAGTTCTAGTCAGTAAAAATGCAAAGGGACTAGTCCAAGAACATGTATGAATGACCCATGGACATGGGCAACAGTGTGGGGACTGACTGTGGGAGCAGGGGTGGACTGGGGGGAAGGAAGGCAAAGGGGGAACATTGTGACAACTGTACTATAATAACAATAAAATTTTTTAAGTAAATAAAGGCATACATATTTGAAAAGAAGAAAAAAGCTGTCTCTATTTGCAGATAACATGATGGTCTATGGTACAAAATCCTCTGGAACCATTTTGTAATTCAGCAAGGTGAGATGATATAACACCAACATTCAAAAATCAAGTGTATTTCCATATACTAGCAATGCACATGTGAAGAGAAAAATTAAAAATATATATTTATAATTGTTTAAAAATACATACTTCGGTATAATTTTTTAAAAAAAACAGATATATTACTTGTAGGCTAACAACTATAAATATGATGCAATAAATCAAAGAAGATATCAATATATGGAGACATCAACTGTGCTCATCGATTAGAAGACTCAATATAGTAAATATATCTATTCTCCTTCAAAATGACATTTGGTTGGATGCAGTGCCTATCAAAATCTCAGCAAGATGTTTTTCTAGATATAGACAAACATGTTAAAATTTATATGGATAGACAGAAGAACTTGAATAGCAAAAGCAATTTTGAAAAAGAAGAATAACATAAGAGTAATTGCTCTATCCAATGTCAAGATTTATATAGCTACAGTAATCAACAAACAGTGCGATAGCAATTAAATATACAAAGGTAAAAAAAAAAAAACTTTGATGTAAACCTCACATACTAAGCAAAAATTAATTCAAGTTGGATTGTGGACTTTAAATATTAAATGTACAACTGTAAAACTTTTAGAAGAAAACATAGGGGACAATCTTTGGGCATGGCAAAATTATCTTAGATACCACATCAAAAACACAACCTATAAAAGAAAAAATATCATAAATTATACTTCATCAAAATTTTAAACCATTGCACTATGAAAGACTATTAAGCAGATAAAAAATGAGCTAAACATTGACACAAAAACAAATATTTTCAAAGCACATATCTGACAAAGTACTCATGTACATAGAATATATAAAGAACTCTCAAAGCTCAACAATAAAAATACAAAAATACAATTAGAAAAAAGTCAAAGGACATAAAAAGATATTTTACCAGAGAGGATATGTGAATGGCAAATAAGCACATGAAAAGATATTCAACATCACTAACCCTTTGGGAAATGCAAATTAAGATCACAATGAGATAACACTCACACCTATCAAAGTAGCTAAAATAAAACATAGTGACATTGCCAAGAATGCAGTTGGGTATGTAAAATGGCACAGCCACTCTGGAAAGTAGTTTGTCAGTTTCATAAAAACAGGTGGCGTGCCAATCCATCTCCATGGTACCCAATACAGAAAGCCTTTTAATCAAATAACTCATTCACAGCAAATGAAGAATAATAATCCCATACTCATGGGATTCACTAGTTTTACCATGTTCCCAATCACATGGTATGCTGCAGGCTTGCTACAATGGCGGAATAGTCTTTATTTATTTATTTATTTAAATTATATTTTATTGTTTATGCTATTACAGGTGTTCCTCTGCTTCACCCTTTTGCCCACCTCCACCCAGTTCCCCCACTCTCTCAGGCAATGCCCACACCGTGGTCCATGTGCGTGGGTCATTCATATATGTTCTTTAGCTAATACCTTCACTTTCTTTCATCTATACCTCCCCTTAGCCCACCCCTCTGATAGCTGTCAGTCTGTTCCATGTATCCATGCCTCTGTTTCTATTTTGTTCATTAGTTTATTTTGTTCATTAGGTTCCACATATAAGTGACATCATATGGTGTTTGTCTTTCACTGACTGGCTTATTTCACTCAGCATAAAAGTGTCCAGGTCCATCCATGCTGTTGCAAAAGGTAAGATTTCCTTCATTTATACACTTGCCTAATATTCCATTGTGCAAATGCACCACAAGTTTTTAATCAACTCAGCTTCTGATGGCCATTTAGGCTGTTTCCAGATCTTAGCTATTGTAAATACCCGAGTTATGAACATAGGAGTGCATACATTCTTTTGAATTGGTGTTTCAGGATGGCTTTTAAAAGATTGAGCTACACAGCACTAACTAGGTGGTGATACCTTCCAGGATATATTATATGCTCTAAATCAATGTCTAGTATAAGGTGTTTTTTTCTCTAACACTCTGGATTTATGAATCCAGAAATAATTTTACAGATAAAAATGGGAGTGATTTGGCTATTATTCTTAATTATACATTAGCAATTTTTTTTTGCTTTCTGTCCCCATGACTTTAGGCTCTACTGTTCTATAGATCTTAGTTTCAATGGGACCTAAGGTCACAGTTCCTGGAACATTCTCCATGATAGAATATATTCAAGTCCCTAAAACAAATCTCAATAACATTTAAAACTACTTCAATCATATAGAGCATGTTCTTTGACATAGTACAATTAAATTAGACATCAATAACAAAAAGACACCTGGAAAATATAAGTAATCCATGTGCCAAAGAAGAAAGCATAAATAATAAACTGACAGTGACCAGAGGGGAGGGGATAGGGAGATAATGGGGTAAAGAAGGGAAAGGATCAAGTCAAGGAACATGTACAAAGGACCCATGGTCAAGAACAATGGGGTGGGGGTTGTTTTGGGGAGCAGCAGTTGGACAGAGCAGGGGAAAACAACAGGGAAAAAATGGGGACAACTGTAACTGAACAACAATAAAAAAAAAAAGAACGTCTAAAACAACCCCCTCAAAAAAAGTATTTGAACTGAAAAAATATGACAACAGATCATATCAAAATTTGTGGGAGAAGCTAAATTAGTGCTTGGAGTGGAATATACAAGGTCTGTCTGGATAAAGTCCAGCCATTGTTAATAGAACGAGAATGGTTTGTGTGACATCGATTTAACCTGGTAGCCAAGGAGAGTGGACTGGAATGCACATGCATGAACAATGATGACTTCACTGTACCAGTCAGTGAGGGCAGTAGACGCCATTGAGTAAGCATGTATACTATGTAGATGTCACAATCAAAATGACTGAGTGTGTAGGATGACAGCTAGTTGTGGGAGGTTAGGGGGTGCAGGGATTGAGCAAAAAGGATTCATGGACAGGGACAACAGTGTGATGATTAGCTGTATTACAGTAACACAGATGTACACTGATTACACTGGGGAGATGATATCCTAATGCTATCAAACCCATAGCATATTGTTATTTGGCACGCTGGTTCTGCATCTGAGATGGAAATCAGTTATTCTGTTCCATACCTAGTTATATTAGAAATTTAAACTAAAAAAATGGAAACAATTCAAAGTTGTAGAGAAAAATTTATAACACTCTAAACTGCAACTGACATATCCAGAGAAAGGAGAAAAAGTGAGCACTCGTTCATTCATTTATCCAGTCATTAAGCATTTATTAAGTGCCTAGTTTGTGTCAGACCCTGTAATGACCACTTAAAGATGGATAAATTAACATCCCTGCCTTCCAAGAAATAATAGTCTAAGTCAAGAAACAGGTAAATGAACAGATAATTATAAAATAGTATGGTTAAGGCAACAATAAAAATATGTACAAGGCATAACTAAAGTAGAGGACAGACCAGGAAAGGTTTTCTGAATGAGAGTATCTGAAATAAGTCTTGAAGGATGAGTACAGATTAGCTAGATGATGAGAAGTGTAGAGAGGGCATTTCAGACACAACAGATTACATAAGCAAAGGCAGAGGCATGGAGGAGAGAAGCAGCATAAACTACAAATAGATTAAGTGTGTTTTAAGCAAGGGAGTGACAGGATCCAACTTGTGTTGTAAATAGAAAAGTCTGGCAGTGTGAGGGATGCATCAGAAGGGACAAGAAAGGTGACAAAAAGAACCAATTAAGAGACTGTTGTAGTTTAGATAAGCAATGATGTGATTTTGAACTAGGGAGGGCAATAGCAATAGAGAGGATAGGACATATTATGGTCAATGGTCAATTAACTTAATGTGACTTTCAAGATGCCATTTTCTCTTGATCTTCTTCCTACCTCTCACTGGCCATTCCTTCTCAGTTTTCTTTGGAGCTCTTCTCCCCAACTTTTGAACAGTGGACTAACCCAGGGCTCAGTCCTTGGATCTCTTCTCTATCTTTACTTCCTTGGCTTTAAATGCTGTGTATGTGCAAAACACTACCAAATGTATAGTTCTTACCCAGATCTTTCCACTCCAGACTCATATACCTACCTACCCGCTTCACATTTTCACTTAGATATCTAATAAATATCTCAAACTAACTTGACCAAAACTGAACTCCTGCATGTCAGGCTTACTCTACCTATATTCGTTTCCATTTCTGTTACCTCCTTCCTCAGGCCAACTAACTCTGAATTCATCCTTGACTTCTCCCTTGCATACCTCATATCCAGTCTATCAGCACATCCCATTTATTGTACCCTCATAATATATTCCCAATCTATCCAATTCTCTCCATCCAATAAAGTTTCCACCCTGCCTCCTGCCACCATCATCTCTTGTTTGAATTATTGCCACAGCTTCCTATCTGGTCTCCCTGCACATACCCCTATAAACTCTTCTCAAGGTAGCAGCCAGCATGATGCTTTTGAATGTCACATCATGTCATTCTTGTGCTCAAAATCCTCAAAACTTTTCTAATTCTATTCAGAATAAAATCCAGTGTCCTTTCAATTGTCTCAAGGTCCTATAATATCTACACTGTCCTCTAGTTACATACTTCTAAATTAACCTCCTATCATTCCCCTTGCTCATTCTGCTCTAGCCACACTAGTTCCTTGAACTAGTCCATTGAACAACCCAGACACTCTTGACTGAAGGTCTTTGTGTTGGTTGTTTCCTCTACCTGAATGTCTTTCTGTCAGATAGATACTCCCTTTCAAATAATCCTTTCAATGCCCCTTGTCAAAGAGGTTACCCTGAACATCTATTTAAATTATAACCTGCATCCCATCAAAGCTCTCAAAATCCTGCTCTATTTGTTTCACACCACTGAAATATATACTCCGTGTGTGTACGTGTGTGTGCATGTGTGTGTGTGTGTGTGAGAGAGAGAGAGAGAGATTTGCCTATCTTTTCCTTCTAGAATCTAAGCAATAGAACATAATTTTTTTGGTTTTGTTTTCTGACTCAGATGGTTTCTAACACCTAGAACTGTGCCTGGCACATAGTAGGCCCTCAATAATATTTGATGAATAAATGAATGTGTATGAAAGAAAACCTAAGGGTGATGAGAAAATATGGAAAAACCACCCTAGTTAAACCTGAGAATGGAAAATTTGAGGGAAAAGAGACTATTTGAAGAGAATTTCCAAGGAGCATAAGAAGGGCTAATCACTGCTTTCCTCTTATTCTAATGGATTCATGGACTGCAGAGAATACAAAGGTAGTATATGCCTGTAAAGCAATTATTTCCTTGTAGGACCCAGGAAGACCGACCATTCTGTTGCAAGGTACAAGCACTGCCTCACTTCCTTAACCTCCAAGCCCAAATGCCTTGAACACACACACGTGCATGCACACATACACACAAAGTTGGTATTGACTCCAATAGTTAAGGCTAAAATGAGGTTTAGGGCTGATCTACAGATTCTAATTATACATGTTATCTCATTCTCCTTAACACAAATAACCAAGACTTCTACCTGAAAAATATATAACCAGAACATGAACTCATAGAATGTTAAAGTTAGGAGTGACCGTAGAAATCATCTAATCAAAACTCTTCCTCTTTTGCTTATTGTTTTCCTTTTTAAGAGTTAATATGCCTGTTGTCTTTCCAAATATGAAAGGACTACTTCAGAAATGTAGTCCTTTTAAAATAGATGCACAGAAACATACCTCTTTTAAATATTATACATAATTTCTTCTCCCTCAGTTTCAAATAGGCATCTGATTTTGTTATGATTAATAAAGTACTTTTCTCTCTTACCTTATTCCTTTGACTCTATAGACAACAACAGGCTTATACTTTTATTTGGAATAAATGGGATGTGGTCTATGAATCTAAATTCATACCTATACTTTCTGGATTCAGATAGGACAACTTAGACCTTAAATTAAATGAATTAAATTAATTTAGGTAAAAATTGAATTTAAAGATCTGCTGCAAGGCAGTATTGTTCTGCTTGCTGCTAACTTACCATTTTATCATCAAAAATGTGTATTTTTATAATTTTAGTTATTAAAGTAAAATGTAATAGAAGTAAAGAAAACATAAGAGGAAAAGATGGATAGTTCTGACATATGAACTATGAGAAAATCTATACTATCTGTTTTTAGAATATCATTTTTCACTGGTTTAGTCTACTTTTTCTATCTCTGCCTTGAAATATGCACTAAAAACAACATATGGGGCAACATTTAAATGTAGTTTATATCTTATTTCATATTAACGTACACTAATTGAATAACAGCACTAAAATTAAAATGGAGTTACTGTTAATATCAAACATTTTCTGGTGTCTTTCTGGGTGGTTATATAATTGTAGGAATCACAGATAATTTTTTTTTGATGTTAACTTTCTTTCTCACTTGGCTTCTCAGTTTTTTCTCATCCTGTTCAGTAAACACAATGTCTTTAAAAATCATATATGCATATATAATTATAGGATTTAATATACAGGGTATATGTTTTTAAGCTTTTGATGTTTTTTCTAAAATACTTACAGAATATATAAATTTTCATACTTTAAGAGATAGGATATTTCCTAGTTTCGTCAATAAAAAGTTGACTTTAGCTTTGTATCTTCCCTCTTTCTATAACTTCAATTGTGTCTTTTGAAGATGCAACTGGTATCAACAAATCTGTGATAGGAAACTTCTAAGATGGTCCCCAATAGTCCCTGCTTCCTGGTATCCACAAACCATCTGCAATTGCCTCCCCCCTGAATTTGGTCTGGATATACTAACTTCTCACAATTATAATATTGCTGAAGTGATGAGATGTCACTTCTGAGATTAGGTTATAACATGACTCTGGCTTCTGTCTGAAGCATTCTTTCTCAGTCTCTTGGATCGCTCTCTGTGGTAGCCATCTGCCATGTCATGGGGCAGTCCTGTGGAGAGGTCTATGTGGCTAAGGACTGAGGTAAGCCAATAACCACACAAATGAGCTTGAACATAGACTCTCCCATCCAGTCAAACCTTCAAATTAGACCACAGTCTCATCCAAAAGCTTGGCTGCAGCCTCATGAGAAATCTTGAGCCAGAGGCATCCAGCTAAACTATGCCTAGATTTCTGACCCACAGAAACTGTGAGATAATGTTTCCTGATTAACATGTTAAGTTTAGGTATAATTTGTTAGGCAGAAGTTTATAACTAATACAAATATCCAAGCTCTACAGTCATTGCTATATAATTCCTTTATGAGGAAATCCATGAATATCAAATAACTTGTTTCCTCCAGCAAAAGCACCTATATTCCTCCTTTATGGCAACTTATGCCAAAATTGAAATAAACAAACTACCTTAACCACCAAAATGGACATAGCCTTTTCAATCTAACCAATGGACTGGTCTTCCAAAACACTTGCAACTAAAATTTATGAACCAATACCAAAGTAAATGTAAATGAAATCCAATTTTTAATGGCTATGAATATGACTGTTTAAATTCCAAAATAGTTATTCATTTTGATGCAAAATTATTGTACCAAACACCACCAGAAAAAGAATATACCCTATATAGATTAATAGTATATCCTAATAGGACTAGAAGTAAGGCTACAAGTTGTGTTTTGGTCTACAGAGTTATGCAAATACACGTGCATCATCTACCTTCCTCTGGCTGCCTCACCTGCAAGTCAGCAAGACTAAACAATCCACCTCCATTTTCAATGTGCATTTCAACAACAAGGTGCTGGTTTCAAATAACAGTGTCAGAGAAGCATTTAGAGAGGATCAATATATCTACAGATGGTTGTATCTTAAGATACAGGTCATTAACTATTTTCCTTCAGTGTGCTTATATTTATAAGGTTTGTGGAACTTTTTTTTTAAATCCTCACCTGGGGATATCTTCTGTTTATTGATTTTAGAGAGAGAGGAAGGGGGAGAGAGAGAGAAAGAAAGAGAGAGGGAGGGGGGAGAGAGAGAGAGATTAGAGAGAAATATTGATTGGTTGCCTCCTGTACACACCCTGACTCAGGATGGAACCTGCAAACTAGGTATGTGCCCTGACCGTAAATCAAACCCACAAACTTTTGGTGTATGGGACAATGCTCCAACCAACTGAACTATCTGGCCAGGGAAAGGTTTTTACCAGCACTATCCAAGTAATCTTCATCTATTTATTGATCACTTACTATGTGCCAAGTACAATTCTAGATGCTTAGGAAGCATTGAGTAAAACATACAATACAAAGATCCCTGCTTTCACAGAGCTTGCATTATATATCAAATCTTCTCTTCTCTGTGGAATCTGACATGGATGATTTCCATTTCCTCCTTGAAACTCTGTCCTCTCTTGGCTTCTGCAATGTGATATCATTTGGTTCCCCTAATAGTATTCAATTGTTTATTTAGTGTTCTTTACTTGTTCCTCCTATCAGAACCTAATAGATTTAGATCATAAGGTTTAGTTCCTGGGCTCCTGGTTTATATAATTTGGTCCTCAAAAACTTATTCATTATCTTAAGCTCAGTGATTATATCACTAATGCAGCCTCTCAAGTTTATACTTCTTGTCCAGCTTTCTATTCAGTGACTCCCTATGCATACATATTTCCATTAGGATAATCCCACATCTTCAACAGGCAAGTTAGTAACATAATAAACATCAACTACTTAAAATGGGTCTTCTTATGCTCTTTTAATTTCATCAATGACAGCACTGTTCTTTCAGTCATCCAGTCTTAAAATAAATCCCCCTATTATAATCAACCAAGTCCTGTTCATTTTGCCATACAATATCTCTTACATTCACTATTTACTTTCCATTCCCATGACTAGATTCTCATCACTTCATGCATGCATGACCATAATATAGTCCTAATTGATTTCTAGTATTTCTATTTTCAATCTCTCCTTTATACTACCTCTACATTAATTTTCATAAAGCTAGCACTTTAATTACATCATCATCTGGAATCACAAATGTTAATACTTCCCCATTGCCCATAAAATCAAAATTCCTCATCCTGACATTTAAAGCTCTTCATAATCTGGCTTTAGTATATTCATTCAACTAATTTCTTGCTATTCACCAATGCAAACTATTTACTCCAGTTAGGATGATCACCTTACTATTCCTAGAGCATATTTTGCTTATCTTGGTCACTAGGACTGCTCATAGTGGTCATCAAGCTTGGAAAGAGTCTTCCCCACTTTTGTTCTACAAAATCGTAGCTATGCTTAAGTCTCTCATTTCAACAAATCCCTTTCACTTTAGTTCACACTCAGGTTTAGTGCTACAGTCCATGTCATTTGCTTTGGGACTTATCCATATGCTTTAATATTATGTTTTTCATTATCTCAGTTTCCCTTGGAGGAGTTTAGGCTACTTAACAGTAAGACAACAAATGTCCTCATTTGCTCTCCGCACCACTTTTCTTCGAAAGTCCACAATAGCAGTTCCAAAATTTTTAGTTTAAAACCCCTTTAAATTTTTAAAAATATTAAGGATATCAGTGATTCTTTGATTTTTTCAGTTATATCTATCAATACCTTATATTAAAAATTATATCTGTGACATTTAAAGTGTTAATTCATTTAAATATGACAATAAATCTAATACAAGTTAATATAAATGTTTACAAAATAGCTATATTTTTCAAGACAAAATAAAAACAGTCAGAATAATGGCTTTACTTTACAAATTTGCAAATCCTTTTTAGAGAAGAATTTCCTAGAAGACAGCTGGATTCTTATGTTTACTCTGTATTCAATCAGTTGTGATATGTTCTTTGGTTAACATATATGAAGAAAATCTGGCCACATGTAAACTTGTAACTGAAAATGCAGGAGTATTTAAACAGTCTTTTCAGATAACTGTGGGTATTCTTCAATACTGCAACAAAATTTGATAGGGGTAGTTTCTTTAAGATAAACAGAATGGGAATAAAGGATAGAAACTGTACTGAATGAACTAAAATAAAAAATTTAAAAAAAAGATAAATGGAATGGGGACTCTGAATCCACATTAAATGAACTTTTTGGACTTTGTTATGTTAAAATACACTGGTCAGTCTTATACTTTAAATTGATCTTTTATGCAGGCATGATTTTACAACACTGATTATTTAACAAATACTGTTTCACTGAGTTATGCATGTCTTCCAAATGGAGACACATTTAATCATACAATGTTTTCAAAAATCACATTAGTTAATATCACTGCCGATCTCATTAGAAAAGGCTATAAGTATCGGGAAGCTCACAAGCTTATGGTGACAGATACAGGTTTCCAAAATTCTAATTTTCATTTTAAATCTCAAATATCATCATTGAAAACAAATACTGTCAATTATTTTCCTTAAAATGATGGACTTTATTATTGACAAAATGGCTGCCAAATAAGCAAGTCTGAATAAACATAGTTTCTTGGGTGTTTTTTCAATAAAATTGGAATTCTATGTAAAAAGTCGTAAGTTCAGTCTACAACTCAATCACACAAATACATTACCTCAAGACACTATCACGCTTCAGTATGTAACAGAAGTGCTTTATGCATACTTTCCATTTGATACGTATATTATTTAAAAAGATATGTACTTGCCCTGGCCGGTATGGTTCAGTGGATTGAGTGCCAGTCTGTGAACCAAACTGTTGCTGCTCCGATTCCCAGTCAGGGCACATGCCTGGGTTGCAGGCTGGGTCCCCAGTTGGGGGCATGAGAGAAGCAACTAATCAATGTTTCTCTCACATATTGGTGCTTCTCTCCCTCTCTTGTCCCCCCCTTCCCCTCTCTCTAAAACATAGGTAAATACAATCTTTTAAAAAATGTACTACTGATGTCCATATGTCTAAAAATAGGTTATGTATGCATCAAATTGTGTACACTAAATATGTGCAGTTCTTTGTATATCAACTATACATCAATAAAGCTGTTAAAATATGTACACAAGGGTAAAGATTTAGTAAAATTAATAATAGTTACTGGTTTACAAAGATATTATTAAGTGAAAATAGCTTTCTATTTTAACTGTGAGTATGGTGGTAAAGAATACAATTACTAACTAGTACAGTTTGGTGTAATTCCCTTGATTTGTGCCAAGGCACCAGCAGTTTTACCTACCATTCCCTTGCACTATCAGTGAAAATGTCAACACAGGGAAAACCAAATAATATCTTACAATACTGTGAACATAGTTTTTTTCCCCTTTTTTTAATCTATTTTTACTGATTATGCTAGTTGCCCCAAATTTCCCCCTTTGCCCCCCTCCACCCAGTACCCCCCATGCCCTCCAGTA